>PVIJ01014701.1:0-39461 GCA_004024925.1 Scalopus aquaticus
CAGGTGAATTGGTGGTGGGCTGCCCAAGGGGAATACAAAATGTAAAAGACATAAATAACAATAAAAAAAATAAATAAAACATCTTTTTTTAGGTTTAATTCATATAATATAAAATGTAACCATTTAAAGTGATACTGAGTCTATTCACAGAATTGGGGTACCCACATTTTTAATGCTCTCTGAGTTCTATTATTCAGTAGATACAGTTGAGAACCATTGAGCTGAAACAAATTGTTAGACTTTGAAACAAATACCTATTTGGTATTGTGCAAGGGAGTTGACTCATTCCTGAGTTTCATGAACATGAATTGACTGTGGGTCCTTAATAATAATCAGCTCAACCACATGTTAAAAATTATTCTGAAATTATGTGGTTTAAAAATTAATATTCTATTTTGCTGAACAGTTTTAGTTTCACAAGATCAGGTGGAGAGTACAAAGCTGAAATTTTTTCCACTATAACGTCTCCAATTAAATTTAATTGCCATTCTAAGTCTGAGAGGAAACAGAGATGTTTTTAATAATTTTCCATGATTTCTGAGGAAAAATGCACAATATGGTTATTTTCATAATAATTTACTTTGTGTTCATTTTAAATGTAAAGTAAATCAGAACAAGATTTTCTCTCTTTTTGAAAATCTACTTTACAACTTACTGACCTACATTTTCCTGCCTCCCTTTTATTGGCAAGATAAAACCCTCCAACAAAATTTCTGTTATAAGTAACTAAAAATATCCAGTATTAATGTAGTCCTGCACTCTATCTTAAAATGACATGAAAGATTGAAAGGTGTTGCATGCACGCGCGCGCGCGCGCGCGCACACACACACACATCTCGCAATGGTGTTGTCATTGCCCCCAAAAGAATATCAATCATCCTTATCTAAATTTGGTTTATGGAAAATGTTTGTCATCCAGAAGATTGATATGGAATATTTAGTATAAAGAGTTACCTGCATTGTTATCATGAAAAGGGTGTTCACACTGTAGTTTAAGAACCACATATTCAAAAGCAAACAGAAGTTTGTGCAGTCATTGGATGAATTTACACAGTACAGTCAACTAACCAGATCTACTTAATACTCTATTTATTGTTATATATGGGAAACTAAAATAAAAAAAGCAACATAGAACATGATGGCTATCAAAGAGAATTCTGGAATCAGAAAAATCTTGATACAGTTCCTTCATAATTTTCACTGAATGTATTTTCTCTGACCTTAAATTCACTGTGAGAACATTGGGGAGAATAAGCTGTATCTACTCCCTACGGCAGTCATGGGGGTAATGTAAAGTGCTTGGTCCATGGCCTAGTTCACTAACATACAATAAGTACTCACCTAACATGAACTAACATGATGATAATGATATAATGAAATAATACATCATTATTGGGTGCACCCTGAAGGATTGGAGTGAGGGATAGAAAACAGAATCCCCAAATATATTTAGGGGATCTGCAGATGGAAAGGCTCTATTCTTTTTTTCTAAGGTATGTTTACGAAATTGAGCATGAGGTAGTAAAGGGAAAAATAAGCAGTTCAGTTTGACTTGAGGAGACAGATTATAGATGAGCCTGGAGTGGTAAGCAGTGTTGATAAGAATACATTTTAGATTAGTTAATGGGGATGAGTGGAGAAAAAAGTCATGAAGATGGAGTGAATAGTGATACTGTGAAAGCTTCAATTCCATTCAGAAAATATTCACTCCCTCCCCACATCCCTCCTGGCTGGGAGGAGTAGTCTCCCTCCCTTATTTATTGCCTTGACCAATGGAATTTGAGCAAAATGACAGTGTGCTTGTTTGGCTTAGGTTTTAAGAGCCATTACTCAGCCCTCTAGAAACTGCTTACCTCCACCAAGAGAAGAATATGCGCCAGGTAACAACTGTCCCTTCAGTTTGGGCCCCAGAATGAAACTGGTAAGAATCAACCTGAACGTAAGCCACAGCCTGAAACAAAGATTACTACTAAAATCATAGACCCATAAGGGAGAACTAAAAGCATATTGCATGCCACTGAGATAGTGTGTTTGCATTTTAAGAGGAAGGAAAACTAAAACAAGTCTGCATGCTAAGGTAGAGACTGACAGGAGAAGAAATACATATTTGGTGTTAGGGCCTAGGAATTTTGACTCAATTCTGAGCATCCTGAATATGAAGTCCTGTGGAACCTCAAACCACGATGCATGAAGGGTGAGTCATCTGAACATATTTGTAAGTTAAAGCCATGAGAGAGGATAGAATCTTTAGAGGAGAACGGAGCTGTATGTTCTTGATGGTTACAATCCTCTTTTATATAATAGTATTTTATGATATTCTCTTTATCAGCTTACAATTCCCCTTTTGTTCCTGTTCCCTTTTGACCTAGTTTTAACACAAACACACACACACACACACACACACACACACACATACACACACACCCTTTTGTTTTTATTTTTTTTCTTTTCCTGCTTCCTTGTTGCAGCCTTTTGGCTAACTTCTCTCTCCCTTTTCTACCTTAAAATTCTCCCTGGTTAGTCACACACAGAAAATTGCTGGGGGCCCTTACCACATTTTATAGATAGAATTATTATAGGCTCTTGCATCATAGCCCCTGATGACATCAAGGCAGCAGTGGTGCTTCTCTAGTCACGCAGCTTTTCAGCCCACACTGGGATTCCTTACCTGGCAGATGACACAAACACCTAGGCCCCTGTCCACTGTCCTAGCATATGATGGGCACTCACAGCTTCCTCTATATTTCCCTCAGACATGCTTTTCCAGGTGAATATGTCTATGTAATCAAACCACCCTAACTTTACTTGCTTAGAGCCCATTCTCTGCTTTTCCTGCTATGTCACTTTCTTCTTACCTTATCTCTAACTGTCCTCTAGTTCCCAAATATCCACCTGATTTCCAGACAACAGAGTCCCAAGCCTCAATTTTCTCAATCTTTGGACTTCTCTACCTATGTTGGTTTACTTGGTGAACTCCTGCAATCATATAACTTTAAATCGATCCATAATCTGGTATCTCCAGGCCACCCTCCTCCCTGACCTCCAGGCTCACCCATAGAATTTTTTGTTTGACATCTCCATCTGGATGACTAGTAGGCATCTCATAGTTAACATGTTCAAAGTGCACTTCCCGATTGTCTGTGCTGACACATGCTGCACAGCTTTTCTTCTAGACAATCTTGCCCATTGTTTTGAGTAAAAACTCCATGGTCACCTGTGAATCCTCTTTAATTTTTTCATTTCACACATAACCCATCCAAGAGATCGTTTGCTCTATTTTGCATGTGTGTGATAAAGCTAATTTTTAGTTTTTTTATTTAAAAATTACTGTTGATCACTTCTCAGTCTTTTGACTAAGATCAAATGTAAAAAATTATCAAGGAAATGTTGATTTACATCATTGCTTGTATTTTGGAAGTATCGGACCCCCCTCTAGGTGTTGTTACCATTAGTGTACCCACCACTGAAGCACAGTCCACCACCTTCAAAACACACCTGGAATACATAACTGCCTTCACAGCTCTCTGAATTAGAACACTAATAGTTCTCTGGCTTTGCCTTTGCTTCTTATGGTCTGTTCTCAACACAATAGAAGGGTGATTGGAAACAACAAAAAATGAAACATAAGTGATATCATGTCACTTACCTGTTCAAATCCTTCCGATGGGTTTTTTCTTTTAGGTTTTTGTTGTTGTTGTTTTGACTCAGAATAAAGTTTAAGTCACTACAGTGAAACAGGCCTTACACACTCAAACTTCCTGTTACTCCTATGATGCAGTCTTGGACTCCTCCAAACCTGCCTGCAGTAAACAGCTAAATAATCTGACTCCTAAAGGTGGGCTCCAGTCCTGTGGGTATATCATAAAAAAATCCTCAGGGAGGTTTAGTACTTTCTTAATAAGTCTGTAGCATCAAAACGGCATCTGGTTTCTAGAGGATCCATTGGCAGGAATTAAAAACCACTTATTATATGTATTGTGTGCTATTATAATTATGAAGTCATACATGAATGTGTTCACTGTGGATTGCTGAAAATAAAAATACTTCCTAGATTCCCAGGATAACAGATACTTTGCTTCAGAATCAGAGTCTTTGGAAAAGATTGATACCATTTTTTATTGTTACTCTCTCTCACTTGATAGCATACAAAGGGGTAAAATATACTTAAGTTTATAAAAGTATTTAAATAATTTCCAATGGTGGTTTCTTAATCTTGATCCAAATCTTGCCTATATTTTTTAACTGAATGCAGAAATATTAACTATGAAGGGAACATGATCAGAAACAATACTTTTTATCACTTGTCTCTACCAATATTATATATTGGTAGAATATACAGAAGCCAAAACAAGGTTGTCATGAAAATAATAAAGCTGAAGTTTCAGGGCCTCTTAACTGGATGGGTGCCTCAAATGCTTGGACTTGCTGGTAGTTGTACAGAGTTCCGTGTGGGGAAGTCATGCCAAAATACAATGAAGAAGCAGTTCTATGGAACTTTCTCTGATAAATTACCTAGACATCTTTGAAGACAACAGGTCAAATTACTGAATCTCCAGTAAAAATGCATTGTGATTTTTAAATCTTTATCATTCAGTTTTTAGGTACTATTGTACTTATGCTTTTTAAAGAGGCAAACTTCCAACCCCAATTTGTATAAACTGAATTCTGCTCAAAGCCTGGATCTACCCAATGGGTGGTTAATTCTTATATATGTTGTAGATTGTTCAAGTAGTTACTAAAGAGTAAAAATTGTCCAAGATAACCAGATTTCTTGGTTTTTTTTATTTATGAAGTCAAATCCAAGATTACCACAAGTATTTAAAGGATTCTTATTTGTTTCTTTGTTTGTTTGTTTTTGTGTGGAAGAACTGAGGTTCAGACCAGAGGTGTGGGTAGTGAGAGGATTCACCAAAGACAGAATTAGGGAGCAGAACAGTCCGATCTACTGAAATACACTGCTGAGGGGAGTAGAGGGTGAGACAGGAGAGGCTTACTGTGGCATGTGGGTTAGCTCCCTGGCCAGGGATTGAACTCAGGCTGCAGCAGTGACAGCACTGAGAACCCATAGGCCACCAGAGAGGCCTTATTTTGATATAATTTTTCATTTTAACATGTTTTTAGCACCCTGATTGAAAAAAAAAAAGTTAGCTCTACAGAGTATGTAAACAATTTCACTGAAGATAGTACAACATACCTCCAAAAGACAACATACTCATTCTCATTTGAGAATTAAGGTATGTTCTATCTGGCACATCACTAGACTGAAATGTAGTAAAATAAATAAATAAATTCCAAGAAAATTACATGATTATTCATCCAGATAAATCTTTGTGATCTTTTCACCATTTAAAAATATTTAGAGTTTAAATATCTCAATAAAACAGTTTGTAATTTTTATTTGATTATGTATCTCAAATAAGATCATTATTTACTGGTTAGTAATAATATTATACAAAGGGTCTGTATTGTTATGGATAGGCTTCTTGTCTTCTGAAAAGCTTTTCTAGTGGGTACAGTATGTTCTTTTAAATTATTGCTGGCTGTAAAAGTGAGCACACACATGCCAGGGTGTGTGTTAGGCTTCTCCAGTGTGCTAGGTTTCGGGGGCATCGAGCCAAAAGTGGGGCCACCATTGAATGTATAACATGAATACTATGGTGTGTCATCACAATTATTCCTTTTTATAGCCTTAAAAAAAAGCTCCACCTTTTCTTTAGTAATTTTAAACATTAACTTTCCAGATCTCAGAAAGAAATAAATTAAATGGTTCAACTCTATCTTTTCCATAAACAAGGTGCTATTCATTAGAAACTCCTCCTCACCCTACAATTCCATCCATTCAAGTACTTACCTCAAAATATGCAAGAATTGGTAAGAGAAATTTGTGGAAGGTATTTCAAGTATAAACATTTTCATTAAATTGGAAAAATAAATCAGACAGAAGTATTTCCAAGAGTAAATATTTTCTAAAAGTTTAGGATTATCTTAGAGGTTACCAAGATTAACACATTACAGTCTTTTATTTATTTATTTATTTATTTATTTATTATTTATTACCATGAATGAAAAGTTTTCTAAATTGCTGTACTCATTTTAAAAAGAAACCTTTACCTCCCTCAAACTTAGTCCCTAACGGTTGAGGGATAATAAAGGCAAACACATAAAAACATTAGCACCAGAAATCAGTTGGTTGTTAGAACTTTAAAATATATTGTTGAACACTCATCTTCAAATATTTTTCAATCCTAACTGTAGAGAAATATGCAACAAATCACATTTTAAATGAGAGGCCCACCCCAGTATTGAAATTGTAAAGGAAATTCATGGGAATAAGGAATAACTGGAGTGGACGAATTCTGGTAGAGACAGCCTGGAATAATTTTAGAGAAATACTGCTGCTTCTTAGAATTATGATGGAGAAATGGATGTTATGGTAGGATGAAGAATTAGTATAACTTCATAATAGAATTTATCATTGGGAAATATAATTGGGTAAAAAAGGAAATTTTTATACCATTTTAAAGTGAAGAAGTCTACTAGAAATCATTAGGTTCAATTTTGTTGTATAAAACAATTTGCTCTCTGGTTAGTAGTTGCCTGTTGATTTTGTTTTTTTAATTTATTGTAGTTGTTTTGTTTTCCTGATCCCTTATTGGGTTTCCCTACATTCTTCATATAAGTGAAATCACAGGTGAATTAGTGATAGAAATTTTATGGGGACAATACCTAAAAGGAGAAAGCATGCATTGTACAAAAAAGGAAGAATGGTATAAAATATATATTTAAACAATTAAAAAAATTGCTTGGTAGTGTTTAATATCTTTTGAGAGACTCTTTTAAAATAGTCATGTGGCTTTTCCTTTGAAAACATATTGCAAAAACTAATCAGCCTCATCATTTTGTGTGGCATCACTTTCCCTTGCTGAGCAACTGAATAATCAGTATTCATAACGGGCTGAGATTTACTCTACTATTATTTGTTCCTATTAGACTTTTTGTTCATAGTATATAAAATACTACAAAATCTACTCTTCCAAAGACAGTTGTCAAACATCTCTATGCCCTTTCTTCCCCAATATTCTCTTCCCTAAGTCAACAAATTCCTATTTGACAAATGACTTTTCTTTCAACATTATTTCTTTTATTGTATGCTTAGTATGCAACTCAACTTATCAGTGTACTTCTTTAAAGTGGAACACCCAAAAATTAGTCATAACTCTGCATGGCATAATAGTTTTACTTTTGTTGACTTTATTGACCAAAGTAATATGCAATTAAAGTAGTCAACATTTGCATTGGCTTTCTGGAGATCTTAAGTTATGTTGCTGATTTAAATTAATTTTCCACTCAGATGAAGTGATCAGGGCATTTTGATTTTGTGCGGTTAAGGTAGGTCTTCTGTATCTTAGTCCTGTCATTTAGTCCTATTTCATGCATCTATCACTTTCATGGTTTTGTTTTTATTTTTGCAACATGCACAATTTTTATTTATTCATTCATTAATAGTTCAACCAGATGACTTAGATTTATGTCAGTTGCAAATGTGGTGGGCCTGTCTTTCAGACAATCAGGTATATACACACATGCAGGATAAACTTAGAAACAAGCAGACTTATGTTTTGCATTCTGGTTTTTCTACTTATACTATCTATGTCTTTTGAGAAGTCATTTAACCTCTCTAAAGCTTTCATAAAATAAGAAAGAACAATTATTACTGCATTGAATTGTAGTGAGATTTGGATGAACTATTATAAAATGCGTAGGACACAGTCACTAAATTGCTTGGTACATGATTTTTATGTTTGAAATATTGTTATCACTTCTAAAAGTGAAGGGAACTAGAAGCAAAATAAGAGGCAAGTGTATTTATCTGAAAAAAAGAATTCAGAAATGAAAGCAAGCAGTATTAATAAATGTTGACATGTGATAAAGTTCTAGTGTAGCTATTTTATTTCTATGCATTGAGTGATTAAAAGTAACTACTGGATTTTGAGTTTAATAACAGGTTCAAAACCACATTTGAAGTAGTTAGTTACCGGTAGTTTTATTTTATTGAGGAGTGAAAATGGGGACCAGATGGTTAACCATATTAAACACATCTGAGCAGTCTTTCATGGAGGCAACTAGTAAGAAAAAGTAGCTTTTCTGAAAACAAAATATTTCCAAAGACTTACATGAATAAAATGAAAATAAAATAAAATGCAACTACTGTTTGCTATCAGTGAGGCTGAGGTTTGAATTTTATCTCTCTGTCCCCCTTAACTTCGGTATAATTTTAACTACCTACTGGCTTTGGGGATGCTTTTTCTAAGGTTTGCATCCTATCAGAATGGGATTGATTCTCAGATATTATGATCCATAATAGTTGGCATCACTGAAAATGAAAAAAATTCATCAATGCCAAATTCTGCCCAAGGAGAGAAAATGAGAATTTAAGTGTTTCCTTCCAATAATAACAGTAACATTTGTCATAGTAGTATTTACTGAGCCACTTATTCTGTGCCACTGTTAAATTCTCATATTTTTCACAACAGTCTTCTGAGGTAGATTCTACCAAGTATCTCCTCTTACAGATGAGATGATTAAAGCCCTGAGAGATTAAGTAACTTGCCTAATGTCACTTAAATACAAAATGGTGGAGTCAAGACTATAACGTGACAGTCTCTCTGTAGAGATTTCATTTAATTACTGACATAAACTAACACCTAGGACAGAATTTACTGTTTTTGTAGGATATGTTATCTTTGATGAACATTAAATCTTTGGCAGAAAAACAAGTAAATGTTTTTTAAATTAAGAAAAGGAAACTAAAAAAAAAAATGGAACAAATGGAAGATTTGTTCCATCTGAACATCTAATTTGGGATTAACGTTAAGGTTTGTAATGGAACATCCATTGTTACTTTTATTCATAATTTCTTCTTTCATTTGGAGAAAAAGTGAGGATTATACTGTACTCCACTCCATTCAGAAAATCTAGGATTCAAAATAGGAATTGCCATCATTTTTTATCACCACAGCTCCTGATTTTTATTCTTGGTCCAGAAGTGAGCTCTTGACTCAAACTCAACCAATCACAAATAAATGCCCCTTCATGGTTCTGAGTCTTGGAGATGGGCATATGACAAAATGTAGGCCAAATGAGGACTCTTCCCCACTTTTTTTTTTAATATATATTTTTATTGTTATTTATGTCTTTTACATTTTGTATTCCCCTTGGGTAGCTCACCACAAATTCACCCGTGATCCATCTCCATGGTCCCTTGTGTTCTTTTCTATTCCATTTGTACCCTTTTCCTTCCCTCCCTCCACCTCCCTCCTCCCCCCGCCCCACTGATTGTCTATCTCCCACCCGGCCTCCCTATAGTCCTGTTATAAGTGAAGCCATTCGAAATTTTTCTCTTTCTTTCTGGCTTATTTCACTGAGTATGATCCCCTCTAATTCCATCCATGTCGCTGCAAATTGCATGTGTTTATCTTCTTTCCATGCTGAATAGTATTCCATTGTGTATATCTTCCCCACCTTTGGAAAATAAAGTACACAGTGAGTCTTGCTTGGAGTTCTTTCTTCTCCCAGAAAATAACATTTGAAAATATGAACTTGAAAACTGTTTGTCTCCTTATGAGAAGAAAATTAGTCTGAGTGAAAAAACTTGGAGAGAGATGTGGAGACAAGTATAAAAAAGTTAGGGAATGAGTCATTATGACATTTAAATTCTCAGTTCCACAAATTTGACCTTTACATAATTTACCTATGGCCATTAAATTCCCTTTATCTCTAAACACTTCGAGTTTGATTTCTGTCTCTTACATTCAGTTGATTCTTTCTACAAATATCACTAGGCTAAAATAAGCATAATCTCAGACTACTCTACTTTCTCAACTTTGGAATAAAGTCAGTAAAAAGTGGCCTATGGGTAACATGTCTTGACACTGCTTCAAATTTATTTTTATTGGCTTGATTTTAATGATAGACCTTCGATTTAATCAAAGGTCTAAAGCAACTTACAAAACTTGATAAAACATTCACAACATAGATGTTTTTAAGGACATTGTATTTACATTCTTCAGTGGATCCAATATAAATCTTCACACATGAGTATTTATCTAAGATGTAGAACATAGCTTTGCTTTTCATATAATCAACAAAGCACTGAAATCCAAGGTCTACCAAAAAACTCACATAACTCAAAAAAAAAAAAAAGAAAAGAAAAGAAAAGAAATCACCCAATCAAAATATGGACACATGAGCTAAATAGATACTTCTTGAAAGAGGACAAACAGATGACCAACAGGCATCACTTTTATCACCACAGAAATGCAAACCAAAACCACAATGAGATAACACCCCACCCCTATGAGAATGGCCCATATTAAAAAAGACCAGACATAGTAACTGTTGGTGAGAGTGTGGAGAAAAATGGAACCCTTATTCTCAGTTGTTAAGAATGCAGACTTATCCATCACCTGTGGAAAACAGTATAGAGGTTTCTCCTAATAATAAAAATAGATCTACACATGATCCAGCAATTCCTCTCATCACCATCTATTCAAAGAATACAGAAACACTAGTCCAGAGGAATATAAGCATACCTTTGTTCACTGTGGCACTATTTGTAGTAACCAAGTTTTGAAAAAAACCTAAATGCCCGTGGACAGATAAGTGGATAAGGAAGATGTCACACACACGTGTGCGCACACGCGCGTGCACACACACACACACACACACTATATAGTATATATAATAGAAATATTCAAAAGAAATAGATATATTTCATCAAAAATGATGAAATCTTGCAATAATATGGATGAAATTGGAGGTTATTGTACTAAGCAAAGTAAATCAGAAAAATAAAAGATGATACTAAATGATTTCACTCATGTGGAATATAGAGAAAATAAAACAAAGGCATAGACAAAACTAAACAAGAACAAACCCTAGAAATCTGATTGTAGAATTGAGGCTAGATGTGTGGTAGATTGTGGTAGAGGGTGGGGTGTAAGCAGCAAAGAGGGGAGAGGGCCCAAGGGTGCTTTGGTGGTGGGAGTGGTATGGTAAACTACATCTGAAAAGGTGTGAACCTATACCTTTGAATAATAAGAAGTATTGTAAACTAACATTTCCTCATAAAAAGAAATTGAATAAGCAAAAAAAAAATTCCCTATGTTTTCAATTTATGGGAAAAAAATAACTATATGAGTTAAAAGAGATCATATAATTTAAGTTGGAAGAAGAACTAGGTCATTTTAGGAGACATCATTATTTAGTGAAAAAGCACTGATTTAGAGAGACCTGGATTTAAGTTCCTGAATTCATGCTTACCCAAGAAATGTTCTACAAGAGATTGCTTACCCAAGAAATGTTCTACAAGAGATTACTTATACTCTCTGAACCTTAGTTTTCTCTTCTATAAATTAGGGATAATAATATTAACATTGACTAAGCTATCACATTACTCAGAAAATTAAATTATATGAAATTAAAGAAAAAATAAAAGGGATTATGAAAGTAAAAATGATTTGTAAGCTTTAGAAACTGTATTCATTTTCGTTATAATAAGACTTGCAATCAAACTGGAATTTTCTATGCAAGATGTTTCTTAGAGAAAGAAACCATTTTATTCTTCACCAGAAGGTAATACTTCTTAAAAACAGTGTAATCTTACCTCTAAAAGCCTGAATTAAATCCCTTCTTTATCAGAAGCATAAGTTGTGGTTCCAACTCATATCGCAGCAAGTAAAAGATTATTGCAATGGACAGGGAAAGTGAGTTATTAGGAACTATGAAAGGTACAGGCTACGTGCAAATAAAAGCCTGGAACTTTAGGCCATTGTCTTTACTTGAAAGCAAAATCACACCTTACCTTGATAATTCACTCTTTTCTTTCCCAGCTATTTCTTAAAATCTCTATTGTGAGCTCATCCTAAAATGTAAGGACCGATTTGCATTATGATAAACACATGCAATTCACAGCAACATGGATGGAGTTAGAAGGGATCATGCTCAGCAAAATATGCCAGAAAGAAAGAGGAAAAATATTGAATGGTTTCACTTATAACAGGAATATAGCAGAACCAAACAAGAGAGAGACACCCAGCAGCGGAGGGGGAGGATAAGGGCTCAAAATGGGGTAGAAGAGAGCACAAGGGAGGATGGTGATGGGTCACGGGTGAATCGGTGGTGGGTTACCCAAGGGGAATACACAATGTAAAAAATATAAATAACAATAACAAAAAAATGTAAGGACTAATATTTTAAGAAAACTACATCTGTTTTTCAACGAGGTTCAATATTAAGAGTGAGGGTTATTGATTGGAAACAGCATCATTGATTTAAACTACAAGTCACAGTTTCTACACCTGATCCCAGGGAGAAAGGGAATGCAGAAATTCATTTCTTCTACATTATCTGAGTGATGCTCAGTTTTTCTGCTGGTGCTACAAGAACGCTGCCAAATGGAGCAAAAGTGCACAGAGCTGTCAAAAGAGCACGGATGAAAAAATGAACTTGCCCTCATCCTTGAAGGAGTTAATTGAAAAACAAAGACAATTCTTGGATTTTAAGATAACCCATCATAGTTGGTCTAGCATTCTCTTTTCAAGAATTCTGTATTTCAAATCCAATCTCTTTGCATTTTTTCTTTATTTCAAGAAAATGTAGTTATGTGTTCTCATGCTTTTAAGGGCACAATTATAAAATCATTTAGTTTTCTCTTATATTTTGTGACCACATGAGCTTCTGTTAATAGGGTCTCCATAGAAACTATTTTTAGATTGAACAATAACTAACATCAAGGAAACTTATAAGGCAAGCTTTCCAGCACTTAACCATTATTTCAGTTTCCTAGTCATTGAGTAGTCTAGTACTTTCTTTTTATTTTTTTTAATATATTTTTTATTGTTATTTATGTCTTTTACATTTTGTATTCCCCTTGGGTAGCCCACCACCAGTTCACCCGTGATCCATCTCCATGGTCCCTTGTGTTCTTTTCTATTCCCTTTTGTGTGCTTTTCCTTCCCTCCCCCCGGCTGATTGTCTCTCTCCTATTTGGTTTCCTTATAGTCCTGTTATAAGTGAAACCATTCGATATTTTTCTCTTTCTTTCTGGCTTATTTCGCTGAGTATGATCCCCTCTAATTCCATCCATGTCGCTGCAAATTGCATGTGCTTATCTTCTTTCCATGATGAATAGTATTCCATTGTGTATATGTACCACATCTTCTTTTCTTTTTCTATTAACTATTCCTTTTGTGTTTCAGCCACCAAGGAAGCAGAGAAGCAAGGGGGAGCAGGAACAAAGCATATCCTAGCTCAAGAGTTCTTTCATTGTTGGTTAGATTATGGGTGACTTCAACTTTGTATGTAGAGTGCACACTGTAAACTATTCTTTGTTTTAGCGATTTAGATAAGATTATTTCAATAGACGTCAGTTTCAGCATTTTTTTTTTCTCTCTCGTATGGATGTTCTATTTGGCCAGTGATCTCTGTGACCTCATCTAACATAAATTTGTCATATCTGAATTATCTTGTGGGTTTATGTCAGAAAGGAAACATTATTTGTGTTTTTAACAGTAGGTGAATTTCAAAGGTGTGTCTGTTGACTTTTCTTGAACATCAACAAACTGTAGCAATATTCTTTGGGTTAGTTAATGAAACACTAACAGAACAGGGTGATATGTGCAAACTGTCTTTAAAGACGTGTAAATGTCAATTTCATATTAATTTCCATTTCTTTGACTTTCTTTGTCATTTTAGACATGATAATTTACTGGACTATCACTATATGTCAATATGACCCATATTTTAGTGGCAAAATAAAATTCCATTTATAAATGGTACTTAAATGTCAATACGAAGGAACTGTCAGGGATAATGTATTTTATATTATGTAGACCAATATCACTTCATATTTTATTTATTATCTCATATCATTATATATATCATACCTGAAGTAGAAAATACTAATATCATTCAAATAAATATTTATGAATTAAGCTAAAAGAAATGTTTTAAAGCAAAAGACAGCTAACAGAAACATATTTTACTTGAAATTTTAGGTGTTTAACAAAGCCTAACAAAAAATATTACCTATTAACAGAACCAAGTATCAACCATAGGTTTCAAAATTGAGGCTTTGGTTATTTCTAGGTTTAATTACAAACAAAATAATAATTAAAGTGCAGTATAGTAAATAAAAATTTAAATCTTGAGATTAATGATGGAGGGCCCTAATATTCTTAGGCAAAAATCTGATTTTAAAAGATTCAAACTAGGAGTGAAACATGAATTCTAATGTAATGCAAAAAAATATTAAAACTCTAATTTGAAAAGACAAATGTTCCACCATGTTCATTGCATCATTACTTATACAAGAGTTGGAAATAACTTACATTCCAATGGACAGATAAGTGAATGAAGATGTGGTATATATACAAAAATGGAACAATGTCCACCTATCAAAAAAGAAAAAGAAATTCTGCCATTTGCAACAACATTGATTGAGCTACAGTGTATTATGCTAAGTAAAATAAGTCAAATGGAGAAAGACAGTACAATAGAATTTCATTCATATGTAGAATACAAAGAAACAAAACCAATAAAAGAAAAAAAAATAAATTTTTGGGCTATAAAAACAAAACAGTGGATACCAGAAGAGAAAGGAGAAGAAGGGTGGGTATGTTAGGTCAAAGGGGTGCATTATATGAAGATGAATGGAAATGAGACTTTTGTTGATGAGCAAAATATAGTATTTACAGATGCTGACATAATTCTTCATACCCGATACCTATATATTATAAACAAATGTTACTTCAATTAAAAAATGGCAAAAACAAAATGTAAGTGGAGTGTCCCTTGTGCTGTAAAAAAACAACAATTTAGTGTTTAAAATTATATGCTGTACTAGTTGCTTCTGATTTCATTGATGTTATATTGTATGTATGCAAATATGATATAGGGTATTTGGAAAAGCCTATACTGTTTTTTTTTTAATTTTCTATAGTCATGTCTAAAAACTAAAACTGTCATCAGAAAATTGTATTTTTTATAAAAAGATTTTTTTTAATTGCCTATTTTTAGAATGATAACCTAGCCATATTCACAGAGGCATGAGAAGAATGTTAAATGTGGTTAATGAAACAAAGAATAAATTAACTTAAGAATCTTTCCACCTGCATTCTGGCTCCCATCTTGATTTTTCAGTGATCTTGATACAGCCATTATTGTCTCGTCCCTTAAATTTTACATTGAAAAACTAGATAAATAGACCATTTATAACCTACTCTGGTTTTTACCCAGAACTAAGATTTAATAGTCTATACTCTTTAACTTTCCTCTACCTCTACTTTATTTTTCAAACATATGTAACATGACCTTTATCTGGCTATTGCACTGAAAGTTTATTTTAAGGGCAAGGTAATCTCCTAAGTGACAAAGTTAAATGGATACAGTTAAACCTTAAATTCCTTGATTTCACAACAGTTTAGGAAACTCTGTTTCTAGGTTTCCATGTCACCAATACCCACTTCTTGATATTCCTCATTCTTTCTGCCACTCTTCTTACAAAACTTAATTTACATCAGTGACTTTACCGTGACTTGCCAGTAGTATGCTGTGTTAATATCTTCTCTTGCTCAGTAGGGTTTTTTCATTTTGTTTTATTTTAATGATAGCTATTTTTCTGTGCAGAAGTTTTTCAGTTTGATGTGGACTTACTGCTTATTTTTGCTTTTGTTTCCCTTGACTTTGGAATCAACAACAACCTGTAAAACCAATGTTTTGGAGTATTTTGCTTACATTTTTCTTATATGTATTTTATGGTTTCAGGCCTTACATTCAAGTTTTAATCCATTTTATTATTGTATATGCTGTGAGATAATAGTCTAGATTCATTCTTGTGCATATAGCTGTCCAATTTTCCCAATACCATTTGTTGACAAGACCTTCCTTTCCCTATTTTATACTATTCCTCCTTTGTTATAAATCAACTGTCCATAAGGTGTGGGACTCTTAATTCTATTCCACTGCACTGTATACCTATTTTTATTCCAGTACCATGCTGTTTTGAATACTACAGTTGTATAGTTACTTTTGAAGTACATTCTTTTTTTTTTTTTTCTTTTTGGTCAGGATTGTTATGCTATTCAGGATATTTGTAGTTCCCTATAAATTTCCATAATCTTTTTTCTATTTCTTTGAAGAATGATACTGAAACTTTGATATGGATTGCATTGAATCTGTGTCTTGCTCTTGGTAATATTGATATTGAACGATGTTATTTCTTCCAATTCATGAGCAGGAAGTATCTTTCCTTTTCTTTCTGTCTTCTATTTCTTTTAGTGATGTGTTATAGACTTTCTTATACAGGTCTTCAAATCTTTTTTTAAATTAATATCTACATACTTAATTATTTTTGTTGTAATTGAAACGGGATTGTTTTCTTGATTTATTTTTCTTCTGGTTCATTGTATATAGAAACACATTTTTGTATATTGATTTTGTACACTACCACTTCACTATGCTGATTTATTGCTTCTATTTCTGATTTTATTTGTTAGAATTTCCTCTCTTTTTTCTTAGTAAGCTTATCAAGAAGTTTTTTTTTTTTTTAATCTTGTCAAGGCTTTTGAACTTATTCATCTTTTGGACATACTATTTATTTCTGTTTAATTTATTTTCACGCTGATTTTTATTATGTTCTTCCTTTTAGTGGCTTTTGGTTTCATTTTTATTCTTTTTCTATTTCCTTATGGTGTAAGCTTAGGTTATTCATTTGATATTTTTGTTTGTTTCTTTATGTAGTAGTAGATTGCTATATGTTTCCTACTTTTGCTGTATTCAGTAGTTTCTTGTAGCTTAAATCCATATTTTTGTTCATCTCAAGGTATATTTTAAATTTATCTCAGATTTTCTCTTTAATCCAATGGTCATTGTAATAATGTATTGCTTAGTCACCACATATTCAAGTTTTTTCCTATTTTCTTTATTTTTCATTTTTACTACATTTTTATTATCTGTCTTTTAATTAAATTACTTTCATTGATATAACTTTGGCTTAGAACGCTATATGATTTAAAGGTATAAATTCACACTTCTGCATTTTATGTTCCTATACCACTACCAACCAAATTTTTGTATCCATCTTTGGATAGTATTTTTATCATTTTCCTCAACTTTTCCACATGCAAATCCATCCTATTTTTACACTTTCTCTGTAGATTCTCTTTACTTCTACTCTACATAATTGATAACTATGATCTCCCTGAATTTTATGATCTCCTATTTTGAACATATCAACTTTCTTACCCATCCTTCTTCACCTCATCCAATGTCATAGAAAGTTTTTCAAGTCAACCTTTCACGTGTAAATTAATTTCATGCTTACCTACATTTCCATCAATTTCCTGTCCCTTTCTTGATTTTTTCTTTCGTTTATAAATATAACTGAGTTTATGCAAATATAAAGTATGCTTATCATCCTTTGAATTACTTTATATTTTCTTCATAACTCTTCTCATCCAAATTCTTCAAAGAGTAGGCTACATTCATATTTTAATG
Organism: Scalopus aquaticus; assembly: GCA_004024925.1. Lineage (NCBI taxonomy): Eukaryota > Metazoa > Chordata > Mammalia > Eulipotyphla > Talpidae > Scalopus > Scalopus aquaticus. The sequence continues at coordinate 17,557 of PVIJ01014701.1, forward strand.
TTCTCAACAACCATTCCATTTTAACCCAGTGCAATTAGCCTCAGTCCTCACAACTCTGCCTAATTTTAATAGTCTTATTAAATTCCAAATCCAAGGACATGTCAGGTCTTTCATTATTGTGTTTGATTCTATTGCGCACTATTCCTTAAAACACTTACTATTACTTAACACACGGACTACTCATTCCTTCTGCTGATTTCCATGGCAGCTTATACTTCTGTAATCTTTTTACACTTTGGATCACTTCCATTCTTTCTAATTTGGTGGGTTTTTATCTCCAGCAACCTCTTTATTGATGGCATTCTGTAAGGTCCCATTCTTGGGTCCTTCTTTTTAATCTTTGTACTTCTCTAGACAATATTGTGGCTACAATTAATTCTACTGGCTTTTTAGCCTTTATTTCCAGTCTTAATGTTTTCCAGATTTTTAGACATATTTCTAACAGCCTGATGGAAATTTCTGTCCAGTTGTTTTCACAAAGAGACTACAGATTAAATATATTTCAACTGAACTCATCTTTTTTTGCTCCACTAACTGTTCAAAGTGACCCTCAATTCTTAATTGCATGTGATAAAATATCTTATCATTTAATTAACTGTCAAATCCTCCAAGCTTGGATTATTTCTTCTTAAACACTTCCCTTATTTCTGACCATTTCTACTTTGATTCCAGCATTAACATATCTCAGATGTAGTATTCTGACAAGTGTCTCTCTTTCTCTAATTTCATCCCCCTAAATGCATCCTAAATTTGACCAAGTGAAATGTTTCAACACAACATTGGAATATTTACTCCCCTCCTTTCAGACCCTTTAATGAAGATTAAAAGAGATTTAAAATACCAGGTCTTAAAATACCACAAAGCCAAAATTGTTAAAGGAGTATAACTCTGGCAGGAAAATAGACAAGTCCATGAAATAGAACTGACTTTCCAAAGTACACACCTCTCCCCACCAAAAAAAAAAAAAAAAAAAAAACCCAAAAACAAAACAAAAAAAAAACCAAAAACCTTGATTTGAAATAAAATTCTGAAATCTATGAAGAAAATTTCAAGATAAGAAAAGTTTATGGGCAGACCTAGATGCTGCCTAGACAATCTCTTTAATAATTTTATCCCAAAGACTTGAGAGGCAACTTAATCAACTCTTCAGAATTCTCTAAATCTAGTGGCTAGAAAGTCAAAAGAGTATTGCTTGACTTTTCTTGCAAATTCTATCACTTTATTTGGAAAGCAGCATTATGTATGGTCAGAGGTCATTTTATCCATCAGTCTTTCACCAAACAAAGAGATAATATTGTAGCTATTACTTAGTTAACCATAGAATAAATCCTTGGAAACCCCACATGCATAGATATTTCCAAACAGTTGCACTGTTTTCATCAAACAGGGAGGGATCATACAGTTCCCTAAAGAGTTACTTGTTATGCAATTAATAGAGAATAAATGGTCTCTTTCAAAAATATTCCTTTAAAAATTGAGTTGAAATTTATTCATTCTTTAATTCAACCCATCTTTACTAAACAAATACTATGTGCCAGGGATATGGTGGTGATAAACATTATTTAAAACAACTTGGATTGTGTTATTTCTTTTTTATAATTCCATACATACATTCTGTATGTATCTGGATATTCCTCTTGTTTTTCTAAAAGAGAATGAAAGTATTTTAAAACTATTGAGATGTTTGTTTTAAATTACTAATATTTTTTTTAAAGTGCTAGTTTTTTTTCCCTACTTTTGTTCTGGTATAATTTGAAAAGTAAAATAAGAAAATGCAAAGTAGGGCATATATTGTCACTATTACTATGTGTCTCTTTGAAAAAAGAGAAAAAATACATATTAATTTGGTGGGAAATTTTTAAGAAAATAAAAATAGCAGCCAGAATATTAACTTTATTTAACTTTCATTTATCTATAAGAATTTGAATATAACATTTCTTGTAAAAAGACTACTAAACTTGGGAAGAAAATACTATGGCTCACCCATCAATTACTTATTCAGTAACATTAAAGAGTATAAAAGCTGCCAAAACATCTTAGTAAAGATTAAGTTGTGTAGAAATAAAGACTTGGAAAACTTAAACAAAAGCAAAAAAAAAAAAATGGTGTCATTCATAACCATCACAGACTCAAGTGAAATAACAAAAGTCAGTGAATAACTTATTGGTGTCATTAAGTTAATTGTGTCAACATTTGACAGCAAAACGTGAGATGAATCATGGAAACTTTTAGAAAAACAAAAGTTTAATAATCTTTGCAACATGTCTGTTGCATTTAGACTCAGTAGTCTCATTATCAGAGATTATTCCAGGATAACATTTTGGATGCTTTTTTAATCTGTAGTCTATATATGTCATTATGTTTGTTAAAATTAAAAAAAATTATTATAAGACATTTCATCTTATTTTCTCTGGGATAAAAGTTATAACCTTTGCCATAAACGCTGTCAATAACACACATTAATAAAGACCCTGAGTGCCTTAGTGGTGGGTATGGTATGGTAACATGCATCTTAGCAGGTGTGATTATGTGCCTCTGAATTACAAACATTTTTGTAATCCAATGTAACTTCAGTCAAAATAAATGAAATAAAAATTTGTCTGTGAATAGTTATATAAAATAGTAGAGATTATGAATATTTTTGACGACATTCTTCACTTTAGTGACTTTCAAATGTCAGGTTGTATGTAATAAATATATTAGTAGATTGTCTTTAAGCTGATGAATTAATTTTTCACACATTTGTACAAGAATTGGTTTCTGAATTCTCAATATCCATGACCCTTTACCTAGGGTTCTGACAACTCACCACAGTGTGGTACAATCTCCTTTACATATAGTTTGTGACTGATGACATAGGTAAGACGATAGGGGTGGATTTGTAAAATAACATTTGTTTTTTCAACCATTAATGGGATAAAATGACATCAGAAATCTCAATTTAATCCTGGTTTCTCAGTGTCAAACTGTTTCTGAACAGACTACTACTTCATTTTCATTTTACCCATTTAACTCTGGGTCCTAATCAACCCCTCTCTACTCCAAATTATACTTAATGTTGCAAATATGTTCTTATAAGCATGTTCATGTCTTTATCACCATAGTTTACTTCCAAAGTTTGTGAATTATAATAAAAATCTGTCTTTGGAGAAAAAAAAGGAATTAATAGATATATTGATTATCCAGATAATTATATCAATAATTTTTGTTAATAACAGAAATATGGCTATTGTATTAACTACAAAACTATACCCATAAAAGACCACATTTCTTTTACGGTCACCTTTTTGTGTTGGAGATTCAATCTAACTTTGTTTTATATATCTGGGTTAGATATTCTAAAATTAAATCTTTATTATAAAACAGAAACTGCAGCTCCTGAAGGAATGATTGGTGATAATAAATTGCGTAACTTCTCAGTGACTTGATTTTTCATCTAAAAAAAAGAAAGTTATGTTGTTCTTCTTGGGGCTGCTAATAGTGTAGTAAGAATTGATATTTGCAAATCCAAATTCTAAGGAAGAACTCATAAGTTCAAGGATTGTTATTTACCACATAAAATTGTCAGTATGGCCTACCTACAATAAATTCTATATCGGTTACCATTTGTGAAAGCTAGGAAAGCTACAAAGTCTACAAGTCAATCATAGAAATTTTGATTTTAAAATTATATATTTATTAATGTTGATTTAAAATATAAGAATGACATAACCTACAAACTTAGATGAAAAAGTTTAATTTAAGCTATAAAGATATATTAAGTATCTAATCAATACCATTTTCCAGGATCTTAAAACTTACTGCATCTATTATTTGTAAGATTTGCACTATTCTGGGAGATCCTCAGGCATCTTACAGTCTAGTTGGATAAATGAGGGCATTGAGTAATTCAAAGGAATAGAAGTGACCTTAATAATGAAATTCGTAAATAAAATAAAAACTCTCATGTTAACTGTCATGAAAAGAAAAATAAAATAATGCAGATAATAAAAAGTACTGGATCTGGCTTCACAGTGCTGAGACTTAACCCAATGCGCCACCAGGAAGGCAAGTATAATAAGGTTCCTTCTCCACCATACACTGAAATTGATAAAGAAAAACACAGTCAAAACACTTCATGACATTGACTTCAGAGCTGTGGTTGGGGACTCAACTCCAATGGCAAGGAAAACAAAAGCAAAAATAAATTATTGGAACTACAGCAAGTTGAAAAGCTTCTGATCATTCTACCTTTTGCACAGTGTTTAACTTGTTTGTTATAATGAAAGAGTCTGAAAATGTAAAGTTCTAATATAAATAAAAAGGAAGAACAGGGAAAGATGTCAAGAAAGAGGGTACATAAAATCTAAAACCATAAAACAGAAAACATAGACAAAACATTTCATGACATAAGGTTTATTGATGCTTTTAGGAATTCCTCCTCAACAGCAAAGAAAACATAAACAACTGGAACTACATCAAGTTAAAAAGCTTCTGCACAGTGAAAGAAAATATTAAAACAAAAGACACCCTATTGAATAGGAAAAAATATTTGCATATTGTGACTCTGACAAAGGATATACAGAGATATACAAAGAACTCGTAAAACTCTACAAAAATAAAACAAATAGCCTGCAAAGAATGGGCAAAACTAAACAAAAATTCTCCAAATAAGACAGATGGCCAACAAGCATATGAAAAACTGTTCACCAACACTTAATTTTAGAGAAATGAAAATCAAGACCACAATGAGAAAGTATGTCACATCTGTGAGAATGGCCCATACAGAAAAGACCAGAAACAAGTGCTGGCAAGGATGTGGTGGGAATGCAAACTGATCTGGCCTTTATAGAAAGGAGTAGGAAGATGTCTCAAAAGATTAAAAATGGATCAAAACTTGCAAGCTGATCATAGATCTGAGGGACACAGCAGGGGAGGTGGAAGGAGAGGATTCAAAACATGGGATGGACAAGCATAAGGGATGGGGGATATGGATCACAGGTACTATGATGGTGGGAGAACTACAGGACCTAGACCTGAGGGGAGAAATAAAATAATGTTCAAAAAATTAACAACATAAGAAAATTAGTTAATTAATAAAGAAAAAACTGGATCTGCCATATGACCCAGCAATTCCACTCCTAGGGACCTTCCCCCAAATTAAAAAACACTAATTTGCAAATAAACTTATACTTCCATGTTTATTGCAGCACTATTTACTATATCTAAATTAAGGAAACAAGTTAAGTGCCCCCAAACAGATGAGTGGGTCAAGAAGATGTGGTATATATACACGATGGAATATTACTCAGTGATCAAAAAGATAAATCCATTCTATTCGCAGCAAAATGGAAGGAGCTGTAAAGGATAATGTTGAGTGAATTAAAGTCAAAAGGAGAGGGCCTCCCTGGTGGCGCAGCGGTTGAGCGTTGCGCTGTGGCGCTGTCCGCGGCGCGCGATGCGAGTTCGAAGCCCAGCCGGGGAGAGTCCCGCATGGTGCAGCAGACTTCTCCTGCCTCGCCCGCTGCTCCCCTCAGCAGTGTATTTCTGATCTGCCTGTTTTGCTCCCCACTCTGTCTTTGATGAACCCTCTCACCACCCCCCGCCTCTGGCCTGTACCCCAGCTTGAACAAAAAAAAAAAATTTTAATCAAAAGGAGAAAGATATATAACCGATGATGTCACTGATATGTGCAATATGAATTAACTAAACTAAGATTCAGGTAAAGACAAGCTTAGAAACTAACCCTTGATAGCTGGTCACAGAACTGAAGCACCAAGGGGAAAGGGGTTGGCAGAGAGGTAAGAATAAAGAGGGAGGAAGCACTACTCTGTTAGTATTATCTGCTAGAAATATTGAAGTATTATTTCAATTAAAAAGAAATAAAAAGAAAGAAGGTACTCTACTTCAAACCAAATATAGATAAAGACTCCCCTTATTCACAGTTTAAAAAATAAAAAGCATCTCTCCAGCAGAAGAAACTATCATTTAAACAAAAAAGACACCCTTCTGAATGGAAGATAATTTTTGGACTTCATTCATCTGACAAGCTGCTAATATCCAAGGTCTACAAAGAATTCATACAGCATGACAAAAAGAAAACAAAAGCCCCAATCAACTAATGGGCAGGAGAACTAAATAGACTTTAAACAAGACATACAGATGGCCAATAGACATATGAAAAAATGCTCATCATCACCTATCATCAAGGAAATGCAAATAAAAATCACAACAAGAGGGCCTCCCTGGTAGCACAACAGGTTAAGTGCTGCGCTGTGGAGCTGCCGGTGGCTGTGGAGTGAGTTCAATGCCCGCCAGGGTGATTCCCACATGGAGCAACAGACCTCTCTTGCCTCGCCGGCTGCTCCCCTCAGTAGTTTATTTCGGTCGATCTGCCTGTTCTGCTCCCCACTCTATCTCTGGTGAGCCATCTCGCCACCCCACGCCTCTGGCCTGCACCCCAACTTGTATGCAGAAATAGGTGAATCTTTAAAAAAAGAAAAAAGAAAGAAAAATCACAAGATACTACCTCACTCCAATGAGATGACCCATATCCTAAAAGCCAGAAGCAACAAGTGCTGGTGAGGATATGGAGAACAAGGAACGCTCTTACACTGTTGTTAGAAAGGTAGACTGGTCCAGTCTCTATGGAGGACAGTATGGCGGTTTCTCCAAATATTAAAAATAGATCCTCCATATAATCCAGCAATTCCACTCCTACTTATCAACCTGAAGAAATCAAAATCACTAATTCAAAGGGATATATGTACTCTTTTGTTCATTGCAGCACTATTTAAATTAGCCAAGTTATGGAAAGATCTAAATGCCATCAATAGAACAGTGGAATGTGGTATTGATACACAATAGACCACTACTCAGCTATTTGAAAGAAAAGATGCTCTATTGCTATTTGCAACAACATGGATGGAACTGGATAGAATTACTCCAAATAAAATAAGTGAGAAGGAGGAAATCAAATACTGGGTAATTTTACTCATGTGAACATAGAGAAAAAACCAACAACAAAGGAACAGACAAAACTAAGCCAAAACAAACCCTAGAAATATGACTGCAGAATTTAGGCTGCTAGAGGGGAGCGTTTTGTTGGGGATTAAGACAAAGGAGTGGGAGGGCCTAATGGCCTAGGATAAAAGACTATGGTGCTTTGATCATGGAAGTAACACACAGAGGTGTGATAACAGACATCTGAGGAGGTGTGAACTTATTTCCCTAACACAATTGCATTGCTGAAAATCAACGTTCTCTCTATAAGGAAAAAAAGAAAAATGAATTAATTTAAAAAATAGAAAATGCAGTGTATATACCTATTATGGGGTATCACTCAGTTCTAAAACAACAAATGAACTCTTGCCATTTGCAACAACATGGATGAAACTAGAGGGGATTATGCTAAGCAAAATAGGTCAGAAGGAGAAAGACAAATACCTGATGGTTTGCTCATACTCAGAATATAGAGAAACAAAACAAAAGGTCATACATAATTAAACCAATGACAAACACTAGAAGTCTGCCTGTGGAGCTGGGGCAGTTAGAGGCTAGAGAGTAAGGGTTAGTGGGGGCACAATGGACTATTGTGTAGGACTGTGTGTGCCTTGTGGTGGGTGTGGTTTTGTAATATACATCTGCAGAGGTGGGACCCTTTATTTTTTAATTATATACAGTGTTGTAAACCAATGTTACTAAAAGAAAGAAGGAAATTATATTGAAAAATAAATCTTATGAATGTTTCTGGGGAAATATTTTTAACATAGTATAATTCACCTGTATTACAACACTTGTTTACATTAATAAAAGTCACTCATACTACCAAATAATAGGCATATTATACAGTGATATTTTTAATCACTCTGCTTATACCTCCCATGGCCTCTCCTCTTCCCTTTCTTTAAGGACTGTGTTTAAAACAGTGAAAGGGTTAGACTAACAAGACAAGTTCCAGATGTAGTTCGGGCTTTTACAACCCTGTTGAATTAACAGGACAATTGGGCTGCGATCAAATCAAGTATCGTCAGCTCATTTAACATTATTCTTCCTTGGTATAGGTCAGCTTCCATTGGCTGGTAACAAAGTGGAAACTTACTTATGTTCTCAAATATTTGATTGAATTCATTATGAAAAAATTCACAATGAAAGTTTCAAAGTAATTTAGTTCTATTTTCTCTAAACTGTATATACTGTAACTTATGGTTAATATTTTTAACCCTGATTTAATTTTACAGATGACTTTATGGTTTGGCTATAACATAAGAGTATGTTTTAAATAGAAGGAAAAAAAATTGAAATGTCTAAATTGTAAAGAGATTCAATATATTTTCATTAAAGTCCCTGATGAGGTATGGCTCCCTCATTTCATTAGAAAGGGGAGTGGGATCAAAGGAGGTTGACAGTTGGTTGATGTGTACGTCTAGCTACTAAATCATTGCATTCATGCTAAGACCTCCTATGTGCTCCCATTAAATCCCATTCAGCTCATGAAGTAATATATGTACTGTAGCCTATGGCTGGGTTATCACTGCTTTTTTCCTCTCCCATTAAATTCTCACAAACTCACATATTCATCTAGGCTTTCTTTTCATAGTTATGTTTACTGTGTATAAATCTTAAAAAAATGTCGAAGAAAAATAAGGTTGGGACTATATTTATAATGTGTTACCATTATATCTAGATACACATAATTCTAAACTAGACACTAAACAAGGACAATAGCTTGCCTCTGGGGAAGAGGCAAGGGTAATAGAAGTGAGGTTGTTGGGCAGAAAGGATTTCAACTTCATCTGTAAATGTTGTTCATTTTATTTTTTAAAAAAGACCTGAAATCTCTATTGACTTGGGAAGTGGGTATCATAGTGTTTTTTGAACTTCGCTTCATTCACTGCAAAACAGTGAATAAATAGCAATGATAGAGTAGTGTGTATAAGAGCATGATGTGGAGAGAGACTGCCTGAGCTTAAATCTGCCACTTGCTACATGACAGGGGCAAGTCACGTAACCTCCCAGGGTCCTGGTTTCCTAATTTGTAAAATGGTGTTAATAAATACTTAAGGACTTGTGATAAGTAAATGAGATAATACACAAAAAGTGCTTAGACAGTGCTTGGAACATGGAAACTATTCAGTACAATATAATTAGCACTTAATTTTCTTAATATCTCAAAATTTCTCTTTAGAATTCTCTTAATGAAAAGAATTTTCATGAAATACATTGATCACTGCATAAAGAAGTAATTGTATGTAAAATAGTTCTGAAATTGTTTACTGAATGAAGCTTCAGAACTAGAAATTCAGAAAACACTTTAGCAAAATTTTAATTCCAATTATTAGGCCACTTCTTTCTGACTGATTGTTCTACTTCTCTCTCATTCTTTAGCACGTTCATTAATACAACTATGCAATCTCTCTAGTCTATTTTCTACAAGTCTACTTAGTCCTGAATCTACACAGTACAACCCAAATAGTTTGGAACACAAACAAAGCAAGTATGCATTTCTTCTTTTGGTGACAGTAGCTTTAGTCTTAACTGAAAGAGAGGATGGATAATGTGACACTCGCTTTACTTTCAGCGACTTGTTAATATCAGCTCTGAATTTTTCATGACGGCTTCGGTAACCTGTAGCCTGGAGCTGAAGCTCTGGGGGTTTCCACCACAAAGAGGTGGATCAGCTGAGCTCTCACTTCCCATCTGGCACTGGGTGACATGGACAGTCAGGGGGGCTGCAGGAAACCTGAAGAAGAAGAAGAAAGCTGATGTGGGACACCCATTGTAGTGCATAAAAGGCTAAACATGTGCTGTTGTATGGATGTATCTGTGAGACACTTGTTTATCACTGACTTCAGAATATACTTAGCCAATGTGTTTAACGTTAGAATCACAAGAACAGCTGCCGCCCGTGTAAGTAATACTCCCATGCACAGTCGCATCCTGATTTGCCAAACCAGATTCAGAACCTCTCCGCAGTGAATGGACTATGCTGCCTGGCATGCTGCTTGTTTGCTCACACAGGCAAACACGTGCAGGCACACACACCATGGAGATATGGAGCTGTTTGAAATTGTAAACGGTTTAGCTACATCCGAAAGGTAACAAAATGATCTCAGAGTTCTCATAAAAGCTGCATTTTGTGTCTGAAAGTCAAAACCAGAAGGTTTGGGGGGGAGGGAAGGGAGACTCAAATATATTCATCTGTGACAAGTCAAAACTAGCAAAAAATAAAATAAGATTTAGGTTTCCCTTTCTTGAGTCTTATAGGTCTATTTTTTTTTTTTACTGAAAATATTTAGTTGACCCCTAATTTGTACAAAATTGGATGACTATATTCTTGATCTGATTTTTATAATTGTAATAATTGAGATTTGCCCTGCAGATGCCCAAACTACAATGTTTAGAATGTAGGAGTGTTCACAAGCACCCCATGAGAAGCTGTCCCCTTAAATGCAATATTCTCTAGCCACACCCTCTGTTTCTCATCAAGAAAGAAGTTAATAGTGATCAGTTGGTCCAAGGAAAAAGTCACCTTGTGGAATTAAACACTCTAGTCTTAAATGAGAAACAGTGAAATAATAAATAGTACACTGTCACTGCAATTTTTAAAGTTCTTTATCAGAAGAAAGAATTTTGAAAAGTATTTCCCCCCCAAATTATTTGCTCTATTATTTTTAATCTGCCACTTCAATATTTGTTTAACTTTGAGGTACATTTCATTGCAGCTTTTGTGTGTGAGAGATGTGATTTTTTTTAAAGCTCATTAACATTTACAAATATTCTAACTTTTATTTTTTAATTTATTTATTTATTATTATTTATATCTTTTACATGATTGTGTATTCCCCATAGTTTACCCACCACCGATTCACCCATGAACCATCACCATAGTCCCTTGTGCTCTTTTCTCCCCCATTTTGAGCCCTTATCCTCCATCTCCCTCACAAAATGTCTCTCTCTCATTTGGTTCCCCTATATTCCTGGCTTATTTCGCTGAGCATGATTCCTTCAAGCTCCACCCATGTTACTGTGAATTGCATGTGTTTATCTTTTTTGAATGCTGAATAGTATTCCATTGAGTATATGTACCACATCTTCTTGATCCAATCATGTATTTTTGGGCATCTGGATTGTTTCCATATCTTAGCTATTGTAAACAGTGCTGCAATAAACATAGGGTTGCATGTATCTTTTGGATTAATGTATTTGTGTCCTTTGTGTAGATTCCCAAAAGTGGTATTGCCGGGTCATATGGAAGCTCCATTTTTAGCAGTTTGAAGAAATGCCATATGGCTTTCCGTCATGGTTGGGCCAGTTTGCATACCCACCAGCAGTGTAGGAGAGTTCCTTTTTCACCACATTCTTGCCAGCATTTGTTGTTGCTTATTTTTTTTAATGTACACCATTCTTGCTGGCATAAGGTGGTATCTCATTGTGGTTTTTATTTGCATTTCCTTGATTATGAGGGATGTTGAACGTTTTTTTCATATGCCTGTTGGCCATTTGCACTTCTTCTTTGGAGAAGTGTCTTTTAAGTTCTTCTGCCCATTTCTTGACTGGATTTTTTGCTTTGTTTTTGTTGAGTCATGTCAGTGAAACCAAAAGCTGGTTCTTTGGAAAAATAAACAAGATAGACAAACATCTAGCCAGGCTCACAAAGAAAAAATGGGAAAAAGCACAAATAAATAGGATGATAAATGAAAGAGGAGAAATTACAACAGACACAGCAGAAATCAAAAGAATAATCAGATACTACTATGAACAATTATATGCAAACAAGTTCAACAATCTAGAAGAGATGGACAAATTCTTAGAACTATACAAACATCCTAAGCTAGATCAGGACCTAAACAGACCAATTACAAGCAGTGAAATTGAAACAGTAATCAAAGCCCTCCCCCAAAACAAAAGCCCAAGACCAGATGGTTTCACAAATGAATTCTACCAAAAGTTCAGAAATAAACTAATGCCTATCCTATACAAACTTTTTCAAAAAATTGAAAAGGAAGGAATACTACCAAATACATTTTACAAAGCTAACATTACACTAATACCCAAACTGAACAAGGACAACACAAAAAAAGAAAACTGCAGGCCAATCTTTCTAATGAACACTGATGCAAACAAGTTCAATAATCTAAAAGATATGGACAAGTAGGTAAAGGATGATTCAACATCAGAAAATCAATTAATGTAATCCAACACATTAACAAAAAGAAAAATAAAAACCATATGATCATATCAATAGATGCTGAGAAAACATTTGGCAAAGTCCAAAATCCATTTGTGATGAAAGTCCTCGAAATTCTAGGGATAGAAGGAACATACTTCAACATGATAAAGGCCATATTATATGACAAACCCACAACCAATATCATTCTCAACGGTGAAAAGCTGAAAGCCTTTCCCATGAAATCTGGAACATTCTAATGTTTTAAGAGATCTAACAGGTTAGTTTTCAACAGAAAAGTTGTACTAAAATGGTATAACAAGATGTATATTTAGAGAAAAGTGTTAGTCAGCAGAGAGTTGTATAAATGTATTATAGCAAAACAGTTAAAATAACAAGCAATTAATTTTAACTAGAATCATGAATTCAACACACCTTGATAATATTCTCCAACTGTAGTGTGACTTGGGTAAAATCTACATGAGTGTCCTCATATTTGTTTGTGCGCAAACCAGCATGTTCACAGTCTTGTAAAAGGATTAAGATTGATGATTCAACAATTTGAAGGAGTTTTCATTCTTTTAAGTGATTTTACTTTAAAGGAATAATAGAAGGCTTAATCATTGAAGCCACCCTATATAGTGAATAGCAGATGGAGAATTGAAGATTATCATTGTAGCTCTTAAACAAAAATTAGACTCCCTTGGCCATTGTCCTTACCTATTTGGTTATCTTTGCTAAATAATTTATTCCATATTGAGACTTGGACATAAGACCTGAAACCATAAAATATATAGAAGAAAATATAGGCAAAACAATACATGACATCCACCTTAGTAACATTTTTAAAGAGAGCAAGAATAGTGAAGGAAAAGATAAACACCTGGGATTACATCAAACTAAAAAGCTTCTGTACAGCAAAACAAACATTAATCAAAACAAAGAAACAGCCTACAGACTGGGGAAAAAATTTTGCACTCCATACAACATACAAGATTACAAAAATCTACAAAGAACTCACACGACTCAACAAAAACAAAGCAAAAAATTCAGTCAAAAAATGGGCAGAAGAACTTAACAGACACTTCTTCAAAGAAGAAATGCAGATGGCCAACAGGCATATGAAAAAATGGTCAACATCCCTCATAATCAGGGAAATGCAAATAAAAACCACCATGAGATACCACCTTACACCAGCAAGAATGGCACGTATTAAAAAAACAGGGAATAACAAATGTTGGCAAGGATGTGGAGAAAAAGACCTTTTTATTTTGCCCATGATTTTATGGGTCAGACATTCTGGAAGAGTTTGCCCAATCAGTTCTTATATGGGGTCTCTCACATTGTTGCAGATATATGGCATGCAGTTATCATGGGTCGCCTGTGCTGACACCTAAAAGGGTTTGGTCCCATGTGTTGTCCTTGTCACTGACTGTCACTGGGATCACCGCTGCCCCGTCAACTAGAGCACCTTCACACAACCTCTTGAGCATGATTTCAGCTTCCTTATAGCCTAAGGCCCAAGGAGAGGGGTTTCTTACAGGATAGCTCACAGTTCTAAACACAAGTGGTGCAGGCATGATGGTAAAAGCTGCCTTGGAATTCACACAGTGCCACTGTTACTGTATTTTAATCCTTAGAAGTGGGTGAGTTTCTAAGGTCATTCCAAATTCAGGGGAGGGGGGAGTGAGAGAGAATGACTTCTTGATGGTAAGATTTTAAATGATTTGTGGACATATTTGAAACTTATCATACAATCTTTGAATAATAGAAGTATACAGATCCTCCGAGAGATAACATGGAAATCATAGATCTAAATCATGAGCTGTATCAACAGGATATCATTTTAGTCAGTGCAGAGCTCAAGTCATTCAAAAACACTGTAGTGGCCAGGGCAGGTGCGATTTTTAAATATGAGCACAGTAATATTTCTGGTCCTACTTATATCTTTCAGAATCTTGCCACTTCCCCTTCAGAAAGCAGAGTCTTTCCCCTGCCTTGAAATTCAGTATGCTTTTGTGATGAATTTGACAGATAAAATGCAGCAGAAGTGGCATTGCATCATTTCCAAGATTGACTCATAAAACGTGATATGATTTCTATCTGAACTTCTATTTTTCTAATGTTCTCTCTCAGAAAGAATCACAATGTGGTTAGGACTCCCAAACCTGTGTGAACACAGGTCATGTTCCATTTGTGGGCATTAGATAAAGTCTCAGCTCACAGGCAGTTTCAAATGCCAGCCTCACATGACTCTAATCCTGCCTTTGAGTCTCCCTGGTTTATGATGAGTATGACAACTATCGCTGCCAAGCCTTTCCCCAGTTGAGACGCAGGGGCAAGCTAATTTTTGAAGATGATTTGTTATACAGTGATAGATATCCAGAATGAATGGGTAAGCTCTGACCTGATAAGCAACAGACATTTGAAACAAAGTAAATATCTAATTTGCAAAGTAATCTTTGCTCTCAGCATCTTGGAGTTAGAAATGGAGCTGTAATGGAGTGGAAATAAATTCACATATCTCCACTCTTCTCTTCAATTACTGAAGAAATCTAATGTACTGAATGGTTTGGTTTTGAAACTCTATGACACCAATAATCTTTCTTTTTAACACCGATTATTCTGAAACATGATGCACACACTGGGCAACCAGAGAGAAAATTTTGTTCTTTGAGGAAACATATGTACAAAATGTAGGGAGAGATAAATCAGTCCATTCATACACTCAATAATCATTTACTCAGTTTTTAGTATGTTCCAGGCACTGTTCTATGTGCTGGGAATATAGCAGTGAACATACATTCATTTCCTCATGGATAAAGAGATAATTACCAAATACACAAGAAAATGTATAAAATATAGTTGGCAATAGAAGAAAACAGCAGAGAAGGAAGATGGGGAGCATGGCAATAGATGGAGAGATAATCATATATAAAGTGGGCATGGGAAAACTCACTGAGGGAAATGAAAGCCAACAAAGCAGTTATCTGGAAAAGGATGTTTCAGGAAGAAGGACCAGAAAGTACAGAGGCCCTAAAGCAACAGCATGATGATCTTGTCTAGTAAATGCAAGAAGGCAGATGGCTGGAAATTATGTAAAGGAGAATAGAGTAGGAGGTAAAGGAAGCAAAGAAGGTATCAGACTAAAACTTGTGAGCAGTTAAAGGAATTTCCTCAGCATAAGAAATGAATCTATTAGAAAGGTTTGACCAAAAGGATGATGTGATATAACTTAGGTTTAAAAGAATTCTTCTAGCTTCTGGAATGAGATTATATAGTAGGCTAAAGGGTGAAATAAGCAGGCAAGTGAAAATAGTGACTTGGACGAAGATAAAGGTAGAATAGTAAGAGGTGATTGAATCAGGGTATATTTGATTGTAGAAAACATAGATTTTCTGATGGATTAGGTGTGAGGTACAAGAAGAGGAGTCAGGAATGAATTGAGTATTTTTTTTTTAATAAGCTGCTAGAAGAATGAAGTGCCATCTCTTCAGATGGTAAAGACTGAGAAAAGATACTACTTTGTGTGGTGATCTGGCTTTGTTGAACTTGTTAAGTTTGGGCTATCTAATAAGCATCTGGCTAAATGACAGTTGTCACAGGCTGGAAGTTAGTTGAAACATGGAATTATCAATTGTGGAGTTGTTCAGGATTTAGGTGGCTCATCAGACTAGAAAAGTTCATCAAGATGTCTTAAACTTTTTGTGTGTACTGACAAGAACAGTCACAAAGGGCACACTGACACTATTCCAGAGTGACTACTTCACAGATTGGATATAACTTGTATATATCCATGATAATTAAGAGATCATAAAACTGACTTATTAGTGTCAATATATTTTTAAATTGATAACTCAACAGCATGACCTGTTTACAAAGTGGCTTCTAGATCTAGTGGGGTTTTTTTTTGCCTAAATATATTCAGAATTCAGTTACTTGAAGAAAATATTGCTTGAATATAACTTTTTTATGCCTATCTAATAAAGCATTTTTCTTGATAAATTTTGTTATCTATTACAAATAGCATGACCTGACAAAAAGAGAGAGAGCAGAAATTGCAGGTTATTGAAATGAGTCGGTGGAGTTACCTTTTAGATATACTGAAATAAAGCACATTACAATCAGAAATACCATCAGTTTGACCCGATGCTTAGATCACCTCCAACTTGCACACAAAAGACCAAATGTTACTGCCCAAGTCACATTTGTTTCCTAAAGTCAGCAGCACAAATTAAACCAGATTACCTACTGTAAGTGATCTGAGTACCTAATTTATAAAAAATACAAGGTTAAAAGTCCTTTAAGGTGGAACTACAACAGAGGATTTCTGCATCAGTCAAAATTTACATTTACATTGAGAATGATGTCACAGACTTTCAAGAGATGAGAATTGGCAAAGGAATCAGTCTCCTGAGTGCTTTCCAACCAACAAAAACAGGGCAAGTTCAAGGATCGCATTTAAAAACTATGGTACTAACACATAATGTTTTATTTTTGTTCTTGATTTCCAGGTTTATTTTTTATTAAGTTATTTGTTTATTGTATACAATTCAGAGTTATGGACTTATATCTCTTCAGATATGTTACCCCAGCATACTTTTTAAGAATCTTTTTGATAATATGTATTTTTCTAGTATTTTCATTGTGCTTGGGAGGTTTTTTAGAGGTCGGATGACCAGATCTCAAGACTGGGGAAAGGGAAGTTTCGTGTGGACAAATTTGGACAAAAAAGGTCTTTATTAATATTTAACACCTGGAGAGAAACATTGAGATTCACCTAGTCATACTTTCCTCTCAACTTAGCCCTTGTTGAACTCAAGAAAACAATGAAATAAATTTGTTCCAGATGGCCTCATGATTATGCTGCCGTGAATGACAGACTAGTATTGGATGCAACTATGAAAGAGTATGTCATTCTGAACCAGAAAGCCATCAACAAATGAAAAATGGATTAAAGTTAAATTTGCAGAAATTTTAAGCCAGAAAATTCATTTAACCTGAAACAATGTTTAAGGTTAAAATATTGCTTTGTATGCTCTTATCTGAAGGTTTCAAATATGTGAACTAGCAAAATTATTTGACATTTTGCTTTATCAAGTTTATAAATAGTGCTTTAGTAAAACCAAATATGCATCTGTTTATTTTATCATGATTAAGTAAAGTCATGTTATAATTCTACTTAATTACTTATCTTTTTGTACAAAAGATGCCACAGCATTATAATAGAAGCCACCAGATGTCACTGTTACAGATTACATTCAAGAATATGTTAATCTGATAATATGTGAGTTTTTCAACACAGAAGAAATTCTGTCTTATAATTTTGCCATCAAGAAATATTGCAGTTGGGCTTTCTTAATATTGATATGTAGGAATTTTTTCCCATATATCCTAACTTCTCTGTAATTCCTTTTTGCTTATTTTTACAGTGCAGTGACTTTAAATTTAATTAAGGAGTAGGAAGGATTTTTCCTACCAGGAAAGAATGCATTGTTGTCATAAATATGCTTTGAAAGACTTTATACAAATAAAACAATTTATACAAATAGGACAATTTCCTCTATCTTCAGAAAAGTTTACTGGTGGTTGGTATGAAGGTAGACAAATAATCCCCCAGTCCTTTAATTCTTTGATTTCACTAGGATCAAATACTCAGTAAAGGGCTAGTATGACAATCCTTCGGACTTTTAATCTTTAAAGTCGGCAAAGAAGATAATACACTTGGCTCATAAATGAGTACAGATTACAGAACCCACACCACTCACTGTTATCCAGGGGAGAATAAATATGAAAGGCTATAATTTAAGCAAAATTTTATGTACTCTATCTTTGATATAAGCTATGTTTGGCTTGAAACAGTAGCCTCATGCAGACAGCTATACCTGCCTATTTAGTCTACATAAACAAAAGATTTAATAATGATAATTTCTAGGGAGCAGATTTGGAGTTTGGACACATAGGTTAGATTATACCAACATTTACAACTTGTGGCAATATTCACACCCTGTAGGGGAGAACTTATAGCATATATACAGGTTTATTTAATGATGGATTCTTACATGTGCTGAATCTAGATTGACTAAAGAACTACTTCAAGGACCTCAGCTGCAATACCACCTAAAGGAACTGTTCTGTTTTGTTTCATTTTTAAGGAAAGAATGTACAAGCAGATAAATAGGTATTTTATGTCTTTTTAAGTCTGAGTGAATTCCTACTAAATTTTGGATGGTATGTTGCTATACATCAGTAAAGTCTACTTTAAAAAGGAAAGGAAAAATTCAGGAAAGTTTTGAGAACTGAAAATGTTCCTATCTGACATAGAAACAAGTTGTAACAGCCACAAAACCTGTTTGTGTGCTTATGCCATTGTGGAATGTTGTTCAACATATGGAGAGCTTGGCCCTTCTGCTGTCAGCCCAGGGCAAGGGATGAATTATCCAGGTAAAATCAAGTACTTTCTGCAATAGATGCAAAATACTTTTCCCATGAGATGTCTAATAGCCTAAGCAAAAGCTGTTGTGCAAAGAATTGAGAAATGGGCCTGACACTGTTCAATGCATTTTTAAAATAAGTTTTAACGACAGTAAAAGGGGAGAGGCAGGTTGTCTTATGATTTTCTTAGAAATGTTATCATGAATGATTTTAGTGAAAAATCTACAATTCTAGTTTTCTTTATTTGAAGAAATAAAGGCAGCAAAAGAAGAAAGAATCTTCCATTCAGAGTTGGGCAATTTTTTCTTCTTTACAAAGTCTGTTAGGTCCAATCCAGTTATGCTTTAATTCCCCAAACAATGATAAAAAATTCAGGAATCAGAAACTAGCCTGGATTCAAACTTTTTGACATATCTGGAAAAAACTAATGTCTATTTCTATTTCCTTGGGCTTCAATATCTTTTCATTGGGTGAAAAAGGAGGCAGGGAGAACATTACTGTCCAATCTGAAAAAGGACAAATGTCTCTGATCTTCATTTGCATTTCCCAGTGTCCTTTTGGTTACTGCTGTTGTTTAGTTCAAGAGCTAGTCTCAGCGATACTGATTATGACAAGCTAGGGAATTTTGTCAGAACAGACCACATTACATGCCTAGAAATTGAGCTGAAATGTTTTCCAGATTAACATCTGCTTTTGTCTTAGGAGATAAGGTTGCATGTGGAGACTAAATAGAATCTAGTGACTCTATAGCCAACTCCTTTCCATGTTTGAGAAAATAGTGAAGATGGGTCTCCAAATTCTAATTGTTAGCTTGTTTGGTACAAAGCACTAATTAAAATGTGTATCATTAAATCGTATTCTACTAGTCTTTGTAAATGCTCTTGGCTGTCTTTGCTGCAACTTCCATTAGTTTCTAAGTCATAATAAACCCTGCCTACCTCTGGGGCCATAAAAATAGTCTATTCCCCACACTCTGCTCATCCCCTTTAAGCTCACATACACTTTGAGTTATAAAGTCATAGCATGAGTGAAAAAGAATATAGAAAAACAATACCTTTAAAAGATTTCATCCAGAGGTGAAGATGAGCATTGAGGATAATTTTCTGTGAATGTCTTCATGTATATTAGATTGTTGCAAATTGTTTTAGTTCAATTGGTGGAATCGAGGTTTTCCTACACAATTTCATTGGTAATGAATTTCAGCAAGTACAAGATTTTAAATTATTATGTAATTCATAATTATCAGCCTTTTCTTATCTTCCCAAAACCCATGAATACATCACAATAGTCCTGAAATTTCTTACTGGTAAAAATATCCTTTGTCAAAGGTCATTTTTGCAAATACATTGTTTCTTTGTGTTTTAGTAACACTTTTTTGTGCATTTTATGAACCAGTTCTTAGTTATCAATCAAGTTAGCTGCAAAGGAAAGCTAGTTTTCTTTTCCATTTATCTGTTATTAAGCTCTTAATCCTGCATCTAAGACTCCTTAAATTCTGTGGTGTTAGAAATTCCAAATAGCAGCAACTACTGCTTAGCTACATGGGGCTGTGGAGGTTGTTGTTCCTATGCTTTTGCCTTGCTGACATTAGTTGGGTGGGAGAACTGATGGAGATTACTGGTGGGCTGGTGAGAAGAGACAAATCGCCCCCTCCTGAATCTCACACTGGATTAGTCTTCTTAGGAAAAAAAATTGGCTATATCAACATTTTCCAGGAAGCATTCAGAAAGATAAAAGAACATTAGGCAGCAAAAGGAAAGTGAAATATTAATTTGCTGAAAATCACTAGTGCCTACATTCCAAACTGTTGTCAATTTTCCTTGGACACTAACTTCTCCTGCCCCAATTATAATGACCACTGGTAGGGGTATGAGGATTACTGGTCTTCATCAAGGGGTATGGGGATTACTGATCCTTATCAACCTTTTAATTTGTCACAACACAATTGAGACAAGCTTGAATCATTGAAACATAAAATTACTCAAGGTTCGAAAAATCTTAAACTTGAGATACAAGGTTATGATACGAGAAAATCCTTAAAACATTTTACCCAAATCCAGTTTCAAGGTCTCTTGCGCTGTGCTAATTAATACAGTAGTCATTAGTCACATATGACTATTAAGCACTTGAAATATTCAGTCCCAACCGAGATGTGCTGAAATTGCAATATGTACACTGGATTTCAAAGATTTAATAAACACACTAAAAAATATAAAATATTAATAATTTTATGTTCATGGCATATTAAAATGACAATATTTTGGATATACTACGTATATGAAATAAAAGATATGGAAAATTATGTTCACGTTCCTTTTTACTTTATTTTAAAGTGGTTACTAGAACATGTTAAATTGCATGTATGATTTGTATTACATTTCTGTTAGACAATATTATAAAGAAGTGACCAAGTAATATTCTTGCTTTGCATCCTGTCTTCCAACATTGCAGAAACTTTTAGGAATATATTAGCTTAGATTGGGGACTTTGGATTTAAGCAAACCTGACTTTACATCCCAGTTCTCCACTTACTACTCTAGCAACTTTGGACATATTGCTTAAATTAACTCTCTCTCTCTCTCTCTCACTCTCTCTCTCTCTCTCTCCTCCTAGCAACAAAATAGTGAAAATAATGCAGTGCCCACTTTTATCATATGGTTACTGTGAAGATTAGATGACATAAACCAAAAACAGATCTAACAAAATAAAAGCATCTTAAGCACATAGCAACTAGAATAGTTAAAATTAGGATAATTCTTCTGATAACTTAGAAAAGAAAATCCCAAGTATAAGAACATAAAACCTGTGGGGATGGTAAGTAAAACCTGAAAGTATAGATTTGAGTAGGTAAAATTCTTAATTTTAACCTAGTATGCAACTCTAGCATTTGAAATAGGTAATATTTTATTGAATATTTTATTTTTTAAAGATTTATTTATTTATTTATTTATTTATTTATTTATTTTTATTGTTATTTATGTCTTTTACATTTTGTATTCCCCTTGGGTAGCCCACCACCAATTCACCTGTGATCCATCTCCATGGTCCCTTGTATTCTTTTCTATTCCATTTTGTGCCCTTATCCTCCCCTCCCCCAGCCCCCCCTCCATACACCCCTCGCCCGCTGAGTGTCTCTCTCCTATTTGGTTTCCCTATAGTCCTGTTATAAGTGAAACCATTCGATATTTTTCTTTTTCTTTCTGGCTTATTTCACTGAGTATGATCCCCTCTAATTCCATCCATGTCGCTGCAAATTGCATGTGTTTATCTTCTTTGAATGCTGAATAGTATTCCATTGTGTATATGTACCACATCTTCTTGA
>PVIJ01014702.1:0-39459 GCA_004024925.1 Scalopus aquaticus
TTTCTGGCTTATTTCACTGAGTATGATCCCCTCTAATTCCATCCATGTCGCTGCAAATTGCATGTGTTTATCTTCTTTCCATGCTGAATAGTATTCCATTGTGTATATGTACCACATCTTCTTGATCCAATCATCTATTTTTGGACATCTGGGTTGCTTCCATACCTTTGCTATTGTGAATAGTGCTGCAATGAACATATGGGTGCATGTATCCTTTCGGATTAGTGTTTTTGTATCCTTTGGGTAAATTCCCAAAAGTGGGATTGCTGGGTCGTGTGGAAGCTCCATGTTTAGCAGTCTGAGGAATCGCCATACAGCTTTCCATAGTGGTTGGACCAGTTCACATTCCCACCAGCAGTGTAGAAGAGTTCCTTTTTCTCCACATGCTTTCCAGCATTTGTTGTTGCCTGTATTTTTAATGTGTTCCATCCTCACAGGTGTGAGGTGGTATCTCATAGTGGTTTTGATTTGCATTTCCTTGATTATAAGTGATGTTGAGCATTTTTTCATGTATCTGTTGGCCATTTAGCACCCCTCTTATATGTCAGACCCCATTCCCTGGGATGAAAGACCCATGTTCTCAGGCAGCTGACATTATGTACTCTTTGGGCTTAAATATGAAATTCTGTGATACTCTGAGAAAGTTAATGTAGTGAAAATGCTACAGATAATTTAGTGTCTATGATTTATAACAATATATTTAATAAATGTTTGATTAATAAAATTGAACTGCCAAGCATGGATTTACCCATCACTCAAAAATTTGAGAGTATTAAATTAGAAATCAGTGTGCTACTTTGGCTGTTTTGAGTGGATTCATGCAATAAAATTCCACAATACTTTGGTGAATGACCTGTCACTGAAAAATACATGAGCCAGAATATAAAAGCAAATATGTCACTTTTCTATGAGGCATTACAAAAGACTTCAAGAGCTATTTTTAAAGCAAAATAGTTAAGCAAAATGAGCCTTTCCTGACCAAGGCATTTTCAAGAAACAATAATCACTGTGCTTGTTATTCATCCAATGTTTGTTGATAACTAAAAGTCTTATGTCAGAGGACCTAATGAGGAAAAGATTATGCTAACTATATAACTGCAATAATTAATACAAAATAATTTTTGAGGGAAATGGTTAGTAAGTTAAAAATCTCTTCGTCTACTTGGAAAATGGTTGCTGAGCACAAATTCTGAGATCCTGCAGCATGAATTGTGGGAAACACAAGGTTTATGGTTCTTGGGGTTTAGTAGCTCTCGTCCAGTAGAAAAGAAATGACATGTGATATTACGAGTTACAACAAAAAAAGGAGGTGTTTAGAGGAGGTATGAGTTTGCAGCGATTAGCAGAGGTTTTGGATATGATCCTAGAGACTGGGTGGGAATTTACTCAGTGGAAGTGGGAAGAAATTCAGGACAGTGTGAGCCAAGAACTGGAGGTAAAACATATGAGATCAGTTTAGGGAATTCCCAGGGATTAGCCTAGCTTGACCAGGAGCTATTAAGCTTTCCTGTGCTAGGGAATTGTGTATTAAAAAATAGCCTGAGGACCCAAATAGAGGAAATAAATAATTTTGACAGAAGTTGATCAACAGACTACCAGGAGGAAGCAGTCTTGGGCAGGAGGAAGGGCAGGGGTGAACTCCTGCACTTCACTCATACAGGATAGTGTGAGCTGTGGGAGGCTACAAGGTCTCTTCAACAGGTGTAGAGAGAAGAGGATTGTGAGTATGACTGCTTAAATTCTTGATTTTTATTTTTTATGACTTCTTATACTCCTCTCAGCAAGCCCACTATCCCTCCCCTGTCCTCTGTAGTAAAAGACCTGTCATGTTTGGTATGGAATGCCTGCTGTCTATACTTGTTGACAGAGTTGGAACTCAGTAAATATTTGTTGAAAACCTGGATGAATGAATGAATTAGTGCAAAACAGAGCTTTTAGATAAACTTGAAGATTATGACCTTCTTAATTTGATTCTACAGCCATCAAGTGCCCAGAATTATTTGCCCCAGAGCAGGGAAGTCTGGATTGTTCTAACACCCATGGAGAATTCAATGTTGGCTCCACATGTCATTTCTTCTGTAACAAGGGCTTTAAGCTGGAGGGGTTCAGCAATGTTGAATGCACAGTTTCTGGAAGATGGACAGCACCTCCTCCAACTTGTGAAGGTAAAATGGCATATGCTTCCTGAAACAGTTATTCCTCTGGGAATTTCTTCAACAAAAATAACAAACACTTATATAAGTTCTTACTATGTGACAGGAACATATTATGTTATTATTATAATGAAAGTTCTACTTGCTATGAAGTAGGTTATCTATTGGGGTCTAGGAAACACAGTCTATAGATTAAAAATTTTGTAAGGAAAGAGAGGACCTTTCATACTTGTGAAAAAAAATATTGATTCTTAATTATTTTTCATAATTTTGAGTTCCTAGTCTCAAAAAGCTCTATTGAATTGATTGAATGATTTTCACTGCCTCATTGTCAGAGAGACTGGAAGGAGGAGGTTAGACTCACTGATCCAGTTCTTTAAACTGAGGAGCATACAGGTCAATTGTTATCTTTCTGTCACATCACAAGTTAATAACAAAGCCAGTGACATTCACACTTCATATTTTATGGTGACCTTTGGCCAAAGGACAGTACTACCTCCCAATAAAGCAGATGTGGCAAGAAATTGGTCTATATATATATCTCACTTTCTACTGAATCTTTTATTTCTGCACCAAACTCTTCCATTTTTTGTTTTGTTTTGTTTTTAAGACAAGTATCACTGACACACACATACCCTCAAGTTTTTCCTTCTGGTTAAGAGAATCATCTCTCTGAGGACACTTTTAAGTAATTTTATGCTCCTTTTCACCAGGAGATCTCTAAATTGAAGCATTTTCTCACAGCAGGCAGAGTATCAGCTCTTACTCCAGAGGTGCAGTGTCCAGCCCTCATCATTCCAGACCACGCAACTATGTCCTGTAGACATCATCTGGGCATGTTTGGTTTGAATACCACGTGTTACTTTGCATGCAAAGCTGGATTCACACTCATGGGAGATGATGCTCTCAGATGCAGACCTTCAGGAAAATGGACAACAGCAGCTCCAACATGCAAAGGTAATGTGAAAAGGAGAGGGCCGTTGTAAAAGTCTAAACTGTGTCAGAAGTCTGCTAAAGTCTGCTAAATATGAACCCAGCTATTATGAATTGTGAAATGTAAGTTGCTATTCTATTATGTGACAGTATAAACTTTCTATATGTTCCTAATTGGAACCTAAGTAAAAAGGTAAAATATGGATGATACCTCCTGAAGAGCTGTCACCCTTTACATAATGAAAGACTATGTCTCTTTCATTTTTGTATTTCCTATATGCGCAGAACAGTCTTTGCAAATGTCACTATGTTCAATAACATTTATTTACATTAAACTTAATTTTTCTGAGTTTTAGTTTCCTATCCAGAATATAGGGAGAATAACCTGAAGCTCCCTGGAAAATGACTTAAAGAGGATGGCAGTCTCTTCTTTCAAACTTTCGAAGGCCACCTATGCTAAGTGCTTATTAAGTAGTTTAATAAATGCATACTTACATTCCAACTAATTTCCAGTAGTGATAATAATATTTAGAACACCATTTTGAAGAGCAAAATTTTAGAATTAGCATTTTTGTAGGCAAGACTGATCAGTCCCTTAGTAGGTCATTTATTGAATGCTATTCTTTGCCTGTGCTAATTCTTTGGCTGTCATTTTCTGAGTGAATATCTTGGTGTGTGTGATGTTGGGGGAAATAACTTAAATGGAAGTGGCTCATCTCCTTTCTGACCTTTTATATTCTATCTTATTCTACTGATGATTCTAGAGATCATGAAAACATAATCTTTTTCATCTTCATTCTACATGTCTGTTTTTCTTGCATTCGTTTTTTTCTGCAGCCATCAAATGCTCTGAGCTTCACATAATTGAGTCAGTACTGATGAATTGCTCCAATCCTTGGGGAAACTTCAGCTATGGAGCAACCTGCAGCTTCCATTGTCCAGAGGGTCAATTACTTAATGGCTCAGTGAGAACAGCATGCCAAGACAATGGCCAGTGGTCAGCTACCATGCCAACCTGTCAAGGTATGTTTTTCCTATGGGTTAGAAAGTCATCTTGATACAGAAAATAACAAAATTAGTGTTTCTTTTCTGTGTAATCTCCTTTTGTATCACTGGGTTTACCCTATCTTTCATATTTAATCAAGCAGATTCTCCTTGCCTTATATGGAGCC
Organism: Scalopus aquaticus; assembly: GCA_004024925.1. Classification (NCBI taxonomy): domain Eukaryota; kingdom Metazoa; phylum Chordata; class Mammalia; order Eulipotyphla; family Talpidae; genus Scalopus; species Scalopus aquaticus. Next base: position 4,259 of record PVIJ01014702.1, read on the forward strand.
GTGGGAATTAAATTCAATGTGTGCCGACAAGTACCACATTTTTTCAGAGCTCAGATTCACACAATGTTTCCTCTCATTTCTTTATGATCTGTGTGTAATATATTTTAAAGTGTCAAAATGTTTTGGAGATTATTTCATGCAAATTTCTAATGTATTATCTTAGAAAACCATTGTCTCTCCTATACCTCTAAAAATACCATAATCTGCCTTCATGAACTCCACCTATCTATAAGGTTTATTTTATCTCCTGCCTCTTTTCATTTTTATTCTCTAGCAGCTTGTTATAGCCAGTTTTTGTTGCATAACTTAGTCTATGAATGCCCCACCACCACCCAAAACTACCTATGGGTTTATTTTTCAAACTTCCATTTATTGTGTCTACCCTTTAATTGTCTTTATTGGGTCCTTCCCCTGATTCCTTTGGAAATCACCTGTGATAGTTAAGTGTTAGGAATAAAATCAGGCTCTGCTTCCCCTTTTCTGCAGTGTTTTATGACATTCAGATCTTCTCTCATGCCTGACTATCAGCACTTTGGTGAACCTAACTTGACCTCAGAGTCCTCAGGCCCCTTACACAGCACACTTACATCTGTGCTTGTGTGTATGTTTTGCAGCAGGACCACTGACTATCCAGGAAGCCCTGGCTTACTTTGGAGGAGCAGTGGCTTCTATGACAGGTTTGGCGATCGGTGGAACACTCCTGGCTCTGCTCAGAAAACGCTTCAGACAAAAAGGTAAATAGGAAAGAGGGTGCTCCTTATTTTCTTCTTTGTCTCATTTGGGGTGAAGCCATGCAACCACAACTTTTGTAGTTCATGTTTGAAAATATTTACATTAAAAGAAAACAGGGCTTGGCCTCCCTGGTGGCTCAGGGGTTAAGCGCTGTGCTATGGAGCTGGCGGCAGTGGCAGCAGCGACAACGCCAGTTTGATGCCCAGCCAGGGAGATTCCCACATGGCTTGGTGGGCCTCTCCTGCCTTGCCCGCTGCTCCCCTCAGTAGTGTGTTTCCGTTGATCTGCCTGTTCTGCTCCCCACTCTGTCACTGGTGAACCCTCTCGCAGCCCCACGCGTCTGGCCTGTACCCCAGCCTGTATGCAAAAATAAACAAATCTTTAAAAAAATTTATTAATTAAAAAAAAAAGAAAACAGGGCCAAGATAAGTGATCTTGAGAAGTGGTTACCCATCAGAATCACCATTACCAAAACTCAGTACGTCACAAAAATACAGCTGCTTATATAGGGAGATCTGGAGATGAGCAATCTAAATTTTTCAAAATATCCTCCCTCCTCCAAATTCTGATGCAGCTAGACTACACGTTGGCTTTTGGGGACCTCTGGTCTAGGTAACATTAGTTGTCAGCAAAAACTAGTTGGAAAAGTGTCATACTTCCTTCACTCATTCTTTCATGCACTAGTCAGCTATTGGTCAACTGTGCTAAATAAAGGACCCAAAGGGATGGTCCCTGATATTGAGAATGTATAATTCAGTAGGATAAGGAGACAAACAAGTTAAATCAGTGTATTTAGTATGTTTAATAAAAAACTGCCTAAGTATGACTGGAACACAAAATAGGTGTCCAATTCAGATCGATAGGTAAGAAAGGGTTCTTCTAAAATTAACTTTGAAGAATGAGAATGATTTTGCCAAGAAAAAAACATGGAAGTAGAGTCCCAGCAGAAAGAATGGTATGTGAAAAGACCTGAAAGGGTGAAATAACTGGGCTAGTGGTCTTGCCAGCTGTTCAGAGCATTTGATTCAGAAAAGGTTGGTAGAAGAAATAAATGATGAAACAGGAGGAGGAGGAAGAACCGCTGCCTTACTAAGGACTTGGATGCAGGCTAAGAGTATGTTCATTCTCCTGAAAATTTGAACCAATATAGAATTTGGGCAGGAAAATAGCCAAAACTGATGAAGATCTGCTGTAAGAGAACCTGTTTTTATCAGTGCACACACCAAAAATAGATCTGGTCTAGTAAGAAAAGATGGGAATGGTTCCTTAAGGGTCAAGACATTCTTCTTCTGGCTACCCCAACACTTAGACACTTATCTTGTTGACAACTTTAGATATCTTTTTATATGCTAATGGAGTTCTTTTTCAGCACTGCTAAAGAGAGGGGAGGGGAGGACTGGAAGGGGAAGGGAAGGGGGAACTGGAAATGTCTACGTTAAAAGTCCCTGGCAGAACTGTCATGGAATTTAACTGAGGAGTTTCAACACCTATTCTTAACACTCTGTGTGCTGGTGCCCTTTAAATTTACCAGCTCTTGAGGCCGGCCATTTTCTGTGCCACCGCATGAATGGTATAAGCATTCAATAAAACACACACAACTCCTGAACTACTGGATATTAAAAAAGCTGTAATATCTCTCATAAAACACCTTACACTTTCACCAAAACAATGTGTAAAGCTTCTAGACTGAGTACAATAAAAGAAATAGCTCCTAGTAGTTCCAAATAAATCCACCGTAGCGTGAAAAACCGGAGACCAGATGAACACGTATTAATATGTGAGCGGCCACCTGATACTGGTAACAAAAACACGTACTAATATGTGAGCGGACCACAAAGTGTTAAAGCTCAGGGGCAGAACCACTTGTTGCTTACTCTTGTGCTCTCTCCATTGAGAAGCCACCATCTCACTGAGGCTGGGTTTCTAAATTTTCTTCATATACTCCCCAATATGTGGACATTGACAAAGAATAACTCTCTTCTTAAAGACCAAAGAGATACAACCAATCCTTCCATGCCACATGTCTGCTTGTTTAAGCAAATATACATAACAGAGAAAGCGCACCTAAAGCCTGGATCCTAATGTAGGAATTATACTGTTCCTGCATTTCCTCCAAGTTGTTTCCTTACTTTTGAGACATTTCTAGGGAACCCTCTGAACCACCAAGAGGGACCCATATCCTCCAATATCTTTATAATAAATAAATTAATTTCTTGGGGATGATGTGGAATTTTTCTAAACATTCTAGATTCTATGGTCCAATAATAGAAAAAGTGGCATACTATATCTCCCTATCCTGCAAATTTAAAATGCATATTCATTATCACATGGAAGATTCAGTAATGACTTGCAATAAATACACTTGTTCCTTTTCATTTGACCTATTCTTTTCCAAACGCATTTAGCCATAAGATGCTTTGACCATGCCCCCTCCCATCTAGCTAGAGATGACTGACAGGCCTGCTGCCATGTTTAAGATTTCCACTATCAGGGTCTAGTATTTGGATTAAGAGAGAAGTCCCCTGATCACGTAACAGGAGGGAAAACAGCTACTATTATGTTGGCATAGATTTGTTTATGTGATTCAAACAGGATACAGTGATAGGGGACCTCAAATGCTTTAAAAAAAAATGGGTTTGGAGGACCTAAGATCTCAACAACCACCACCAAAAATAGCTGAGAGGCCAAAGGCAGGAAGAGAGTTATGAGGACAGGCTTTTACTGAAAGGAAGAAAAGAAAGGTATAGTACTCCAGAGTTATATTTTATCAAATATTTAATTTTGTTTAAAACTGGTTCTACTTTTAGGGAGTGATTGTTCCCAATACACTCCTTTAATGCATCTTTCTCCATCTTATTTCTTTTAAACTAATTGTTTGTGCCTTTTCCTTTATTCCAGATGATGGGAAAAGCCCCTTGAACCCTCACAGGTAAAACAGAAATTTTTATGTCTGAGTAACTTTTCTTTTACTTTGACTTTTTAATTCAATATCATAATGATTATGCATAATGCCTCCTTTTTGCAACAAATCTTTTACAATATTCCATTGACTAATTCAGTAGTAAAATACATAGATAATAAATCCTAACTACACATAGTATTCTTAAAAATCAACAAGTGCCCTAGTTATAAAGGCAAGATGAATGGGAAAATGATTTATAATAGCAATAAATGCTGAAGTTTGGGCACTACACTAGCAGATGCTGAAACTCGCACCTTTGGGTATAATTCACTATCAAGGCAACAGTGTAAAGGCCAACTGGCTGAAATGTTGTATTCATGACTCAAACAACATCAGAAGCGTTGCTAACACCAGTCTGATATTTCTTAATTGGCATGGTAATCAACTCTGGTAAAGAGCTATAAAACAGATTACAATCTTCCCTCAGTCCACACGGCAATTACATTTTAAAACAGGCAAAAATAAAAACCTTAATATTTTTAGCAGTTAATAGTAACACTATCTTAAGGCAGTTAAGTCCCAAGCTCAGAGATTTTTCACCATCATGAATGCTGAGGAGATATTCGAGAGCTGTGTGGGGTACAAAATAATTGTCTCCTGTCATGCCTATTGGGACATCCAGCACCTCTGACCCCTGCCCACTAAACTCTTGATCATAATGAAATGCAGAACATGCCACTAGGGGGCAGTACTACCATTCTTTGAAAACCATTGAGCTATGATCAGGTATAAGGTTGACAGCTTTGTAAAGATCCTCTCACCCAGAAGAGACTGCAGCCCCTTAGGGGGCATAGCAATTATTATGTACCCAAAGCTTAGCAATAACTTAATGGAGCTGTTAAGTAGGACCTCATCTCTTTGGCATTAATTTTTTGTTCCCTTTCAAAGCAGAATTTGCAGGGGTAGGGTGGTGATCATGGTCTCTAAAGGAACAATGTGCTGGACTGTGGTCAAGGACTAAGCACCTTATGACAGGCCATTCCTTGTATTTCCTTTCTTTAGCCACCTAGGAACATATGGAGTTTTCACCAATGCTGCATTTGACGCGAACTCTTAAGGCAAGTTACCTATGAAGATATTTTTGAAGGGCACAGAACAGCAGAAAGAATGTAAAAGAGGAAGAATATAAAGTCTGACTTTTCTTTATAGAATCATGAATTAAATTTTAAACATGTATTAGCTTTTCAAGCCATGAAGGAAATTATAGTGGCCCAGGGAAAGATATGGCAGTGGAGTGGCGATAGAAAGTGAGATCATAAAGGATGACCATTTCCTTCAGGATAGAAATGTTCTAATATGACAAATGTTCTCGTATGTCTTTAAGATACATGACCTTCTCATCAGTGGCTATGAGGCAGTGTTCACATTGTGTTCTTGCTTGATACCTAGAAGGTATCACTACTAGAAAAATTTTATGAGCTTTTATGGAGTCAATCTCCTATGGGACCTATTAGGAAAGCAAAAATAATCTAACACTTTCTCTCTCCCAAAAAACCCAATGAGAAAGTGAGTTTCATAAGAAAAGGAGCTTAGAAGATTCTAGATATTATATTGAGTCTAAGGGGCTAGATATGATGGGAACTTTCCTTCTTTCCGTTTTTCTTTTAGAAAAAAATAATTATCTTATTTTGTCTCATTTTCAGAGAACTGTCCTTCTTTAGTCACCTCATTGAATCTCCACCAAATCCTATTTTTAAACATCAGGCTTCCTGCTACACTTGATTTTAACTGCAGTGTATTTGCTGCAGTTTTCTGTAAATACTTGTGAATAAAGACATGAAATTGCCTTTAGATTATCAATGGACGACAGCAGAAGGACTGTACTAAAAGCCTAAATGTTCCACCCACTACCTCTTCTTGCCCCACCTCTCCTCTTCCTTCAACAGAAGCCTCAGAAGCCAGTGCTAAATGCTGCCACAATAGTCTGTGGAACTACTGATTAGCCAGAAACTGGAGCTTCTGACTCATTGGCAAACCAGACTGTGGAGAAATTAAAATGTTTCTACTGTGTTGAAAGGCAGGCCATACCTTTGACTTGAGAGAATTCCTATAAGATCTTCTGGAGCCTCCAGTGGCTGCTGATTATGAAGACTCTTAGATCTCTGCTGTGAGGATTTCAGAGCAGCCTCTGGATTACACCAGGGGCAGCTGAGACCAAGAACCAAAACAGGAAAGCACATGTCACTGTAGGCCTTCCCTCCACTAGGTAACCTCCTTCAAAGGCCCCAAGGACCACTATTCAAATGTGTAATTAAAAGGATTCTCCTCCAAATGCCACGTTCTTCTCTTTGATATTTTGTTTTGTTTCTGTGTACATTGCTTTATCACCAATGTAAAGCACAATTGCTGTTGTCCCAACTCAACCCTTCAGTCATATAGTACAACCCAGTCCCCGATACAGAGAAAAGTCGAAGAAAAGTCTTCATCATTTGCGTGTTCTTTAGAGAAGCACAGATGAGTTTTACATGTTCTTTGAATCACATATTTAATAAGCAAGCTGTTGAGAGTTACACAGAAATTACCTGGAGCTAATACAAACAGAGGATCCAACAATATAGCTGTCTTATTTCTGTGAAATGTGTGACCTTGAATATGCCATGTAAACTGAAAGACATATCAGTAAACATGTAAATAAAAATGGTAAAACAGTCTAACTAAAGGCTATAAGAATATGGGACTTAGGGATATGGTGCTTCTTTAAAAAAGTTTCTCTAATATACTGTCAATAGTATCTCTGATTGTTTATTTTAGTCCAATCACTGGGTTTAGTATAATTGGATAATGCTTTTCAGCCCTGTATCCTGAGTGAAACTCTACATTTTGGAGGGAATACACCCACAGAATTCTGATGTATTACCAGTTTTCAAAGTCACTGATATTGTAGGTACAAAAGTATCAGGTACTATTCCTGTTTTTCAATATTTTATAATCTAGTTGGGGAGATACAGACACCCACACAAAGTACTAGAGGGCAAACAAGATGAGTAGACTATTTTAATCATGTTATAGGAGTTCATAAAATGGACACATCAGTCTGAACCGAGATTTAAGGAGAGAGAACTCAGTTTGGACTTCAAAGAGTGGACAGCAAAGAGGAAGAGAATGGGTATTCTATGTTGATAGAATAAGACCAGCAAAAGGATCAAAGATGGAAGATTATGTATAGAGGGAGTGAAGCTTTTGGGGACCTAACACTACTGTGATTTCATGAGAAATGTTGGATTACAATTTATTGAGACAAAGCATAAGAAAGAAACTTGGAGGCATGTAGATTCAGAACCCTAAGGCACAACAATGCTTCAGATAACATAATTCTCATATTCTCTATCAACAACAAAATAAAATCTTTAAGCAGTTTGAAATATCCAGATTATCCAAGAAATAAATGGAGCCCTGTATAAAGGTGCTATGTGTGTGTTTTCCAACTGCTAAGAATTAGACATTTTAGAGTGCTTTTTTATCCTCCAACAACCCTATTATGGAAAACAATTATTATCATCCCTATTTTACAAATCAAAACTGAATTCCAGAGAGGTTGAGTAATTTATCAAAGGTAACACAGCTAGAAAGGTGGATTAAAATTGAGCCTATCAACCAAACTCTTTAAGCCTTCTGCTCTGCTTTGCTGGCCACAATCTCTTCTCAAGAAAGAACTGTGAATGGGTAGAAATCAGTTACATGGCCCAGTCTGGTTCCCTGTTCCTGTGCTCATACCCTTGCTTCCTCACCACCTGAAAATACAGTATCTCTGTGTCTAGTAACAGGGCATGATCCTCTTCCTCAGGTCAGAAGGAGGGTCATGTGGGTAAAGGTATTGGGTTCCACTGCACTACAAATTGCAGAGGGTCTGGCAAGTGTGAACTTTGCCCAGGCAGGTTTTATGAATGATGATAGTGGGAGGAAGCTAATTTCCCTTTATCCTTCTAGGTTTCTAAGGTGGAAAAAAATTAAAAGACAAACTTTAATTATGTGTGGTGCAATCAGGGACACACAGAATATGAACCTATCATTCCAGTGCGGTTATATGGTTTCTAAGAAAGGAGGCAATACATTTAAGAGGGAAAAACAAAACAAAGAACTTTTTAATTAAAAGAAAAAGGGGTTTTGCAGGATTCTTCTACATGGGCATGGAAAACAGACCTTGAAACCCTAGCCTGGGCTGATAAGACTGGAAGGCTATAGCCCACCTCCGAGACCAGCAGAGATTTTCTGTTTTTACGGTGATAATTAGGCAAATCACTTGTTCCTAGATTTTCTGTCTCTTAATCAGTGTACCACTTAGGCACATCCTGGGGGGTAGTCTGTCTTTGGTTCCAACAATACTAAAGGTCTTTCAGGGGCTCTGTCCAAGGGCGGCTAGAAAGTGAAAGTGGAGGAACACAATCCCCAACATCTGGGTATTGTGACTTTTTCTAGAGCCTCTCCTGGCTGCCCTTTCTTCATCTAGAATAAAACTAGAAGCGATCATGCTCAGTGAAATAAGCCAGAAAGAAAGAGAAAAATATCGAATGGTTTCACTTGTAACAGGACTATAGGGAAACCAAATAGGAGAGAGACACTCAACCGGGGACCGGGAGCCTAAGGGCACAAAATGGAGTAGAAAAGGACACAAGGGACCACGGAGATGGGTCACGGGTGAATTGGAGGTGGGTTACCCAAGGGGAATACAAAATGTAACAGATATAAATAACAATAAGAAAAATTAAAAAAAAAATTAAAAAGTCAATAGTTCGGTTTCTCTCTGTATTGTCTCGTCACCTGGGGGCAGAGACTTAGCCAACCCCCTGCCTGGGAAGGCGGGGACAGCCCAAAGCAGCAGCAGCAGCAGCTGTGAAGCCAGAGACTGGAGAGGAGGGACACTGCCACCCGCAGCCACCCGAGCTCACTGCAGCCCAGGTAGCGCAGAACTCAGCAGGGGCCATCCCCTTCTCCTGCCCAGGTCCCTGAGTGGTGACAGCGGGCAGGAGCAGGAAAGGAGCCATGTCCCCTGACTGCCCGTGCTTCTGGGTCCTGGTGATTCTCGGTACCGGTGGGGCAGGCTGGGGGAACCTAGCGGCTGAAGCAGCGCGGCTCAGACAGTTCTATGTGGCTGCTCAGAACATCAACTGGAGCTACCTCCCTGAACCCACGAACCCCAGGTAAGGCAGGCTGGTGTCTGGGTGGGCATCTCTAAGTGGAGGGGTCATCTTTTTTTTTTTTTTTTTTAAAGACCATTTCCTTTGCAATTCCTTGGTTTTAAAAAAAATTCAGGTAAGTAAATAAATCAACAGAAGAGTATAATGAATGAAATAAACTTCGTGAATGCTAATTTTATCCCATAATACAGTTTTACATTCTGAGCATACAGAAAATACTCTGATTGCTTTCAAGAGTTTGCTGTCAATACAGTTATGCTAGTATGCTTGGTTATTGGTTTAATATATTGACTGATTCAAAAGCAGCAGACACTAATGTTCTTAGCAGCCCTCTCTGAAACTGTTTCAGATATTTAGCAGCTTAGCATTTTATGGAACTTCTAGTTACGTATTATTATTTCATTGTCCTCAAAGCTTCATCTTTTAAAGCTAAAGCTGTAAATACCTGACACTTTATTAGAGGCAGTTTAGTCCATAACAATTGCCATAATTTTTGTGGCTGTCTTATGAGTTACTTTTGAAACATCATCAGCCCATAAAAATGCAACACTTTTCTTTCACCCTTTCTCTTTGCTTGATGTGACTTCATTTTTCTCATTCTTTATCATTCCCTGGGAAATGATCTCCCCTGGCTATTTTGTTAGAGCCACTATTGAAAATCATATGGAACTGAGACAAGGTATAAAGAATAAAACTCAATCTTTGAGTTGCAAAAAAAGTTCTAATTAAAAAGTTAAAAATAAGACTTCCCAGAAATGAGCCAAATCTACTCAATATTTCCAGTGAATTATATTTTTATTTGTTTTAATGGTAAAACTCTTAGTGTGACTCAATTTTTTTTTACTTAACATCAGAGTTTAAATGATTGTGAAAGATGTGTTCCTCTTGTACAATTACAAAACCAAAGGAATCTGCCAAGAAATCATCTAATATTTTAAGAGGCTTTTATTGTATAAACATTAACCCTTTGAAAAATATCTTTATAACTGTTATTTTAAAGGGAATTACAGACTATACTGGTCTCGTAATAACAATAGGCCTCTCTTTTTAAAAAATATCATTTTAAATATTGTATTTCAGGATGATAATCTAGGTCATACCCAACCTTAGGGAACCGCTATTAACTAAATCCCCAAAGAAAATAACAGTCTTTCCAGCATTTACCATTCCTGCTCATGGGTAAAACATTAATTTTGTTGCTGGCTTTCTTGTGGCACACTGTGCTTATGCTTGGGAGCTTGTTCTTTCTTCCTTAGTTAACACTGAAAATAACAAACAGAAAACTGGAGGCATAATCACAAAGGGCAAAAGAGTGATTCACGAAGACAGTCCACAGGGAGCCATGACTGGTCATCCTGTCCTCTCACTCCATGGCCAGTTTCCAGAATTCTCAAAGTGCTATTCTTCTGGTATCACACATAGTCAAACTATATAAGGGGCCACATAGAGACTGATGCACAGACCAGCTAGCAATATTTTTGAAACTCAAGTCATGTGAAAAAACCTGACTTGTATATTTGGCTGCTCAAACATAAAACTTTCTCAAAATTGCCCTTTACCTAGAGCTGACTAACACGCACTACAAGGAAATCAACATAGAAAATCCTATCCTGGATCAAAGTGTACTTTAGCACAAAGCAAGGATCTTTCCACTTATTTCATCAAATATTATCAGAACAATGCTAATCTATTATTCTTGCTCCTGGTCTTAGACAAATGTTTTCAAAAATGTCCCTAAGGAAACTTGTTCTATCACGTGTGTGTGTGTGTGTGTGTGTGTGTGTGTGTGTGTGTATAGAGAGAGAGAGAGAGAGAAAGAGAGAGAGAGAGAGAAAGAGAAACAGGTATTTAAAAAATACATATAAATCTAGCTTCATATGATTTTTTTTTATCATGAACACATCAACTGTAAACAGTCTTCATAAATGGAAAATTCCACATGCATTTTTATTTTGAAATTCACATCATCTTTAACCTCCTGTTCAGACAGATTGCTTTCCAATAGAGGATGATTCAATTGTTCAAAGTATGTACACACAAAACACACAAGGAAACATACTGGAAAAAAACGCATCTACTAAAATTACTCCATGAAAGACTGGTTTTCTCAGTACAGATTTCACATAATCTATATTCCTGTATTTAAAGATCTGGGTGGGAGGGAGGAGCTACTTCTCAACTGCACTTTAAAAACTGCTAAATATGGACTTCAACCTTAAAGACAAAAGCTAACATACAGAATACTAAGATTCTGGAACATCAGGAACTCCAAGAGCTCATTTAATTCACTTTTCAACTTCCATGCTTCAACCTCCTACACTTCCCCACACCCAAAACCAATATCCCCACCCAGTGGTTGTTTAGTTTCTACTTAAATGTTTTCAGTGACTAAACCCACCACTTCCCATAACTAGCCATTCCAAAAATATTCACTCAATATCCTTTCATTCCTCCCCCAAATATTAACACAGTGTATCCCTAAATTTTAAAAATTATAAGAATTATAATTTTTTATGCTTGCTGGGAAAACTTGAATGCTAAAAACAAACTTTTACTACACTTTTAATATTACTGGCTACCATGTATTTAATATTTACAATGTGCAAACTCTAAGCCCTTTGCATGTAACAGCTTATTTAGTTCTTGCCACATTTCTGTAAGGGAGATTTTATGATTGTTCCAGTTTCACTATTCTAAACTAGGGCACAAAGAGATTAGGTAAACTTCTCAAGGTCATACAGTTAATAAGGGGTAGATACAAGATTCAAACCCAGACACTCAGAAGCCACAACCTGTTCTCTTTACCACTGTGCCATATAGAAGTAAAGGAGGCTGTGTTACTACCCCACTGTTATGCCCTGATTATTCTTGGGTCATTCTCTGGATTACAAAGGATAACAAAGCCAATTGGTCAACTGGCTTGGACATTTGTAAGAAATGTCCCCCAATTCTCTTCCCTTTACCTTCATTTTTGAATTTCAGACAAGAATGCTATTGCATTCATTTATAGAGACACAGAAAAAAATGACAAGAATTTATGCTGATACACTGCTTGTCTTCTCTCTCTGATGTCATTATCATGAATATGATAGTTTCACCTTTTTTGAAGACTTACAGTACTTTATTTCAGTTATTCTTATTTTAATCTAATTTATCACTTTATTTTAGTGTATTACATTTTTACTGCCTTAGCTATTTTTTTTTTTTAATTGCGGTAACATTAGTTTCACCTTTTTTGAATCTTGGCTTTATACATTTATCAACTGTTTCTCCTCCTTGGAAAAATTACTTAAATTTTCCAAGACTTCTGGGTGTTTCTTTTAATAATTTTTTACTTTGTTTCCAATGATCCTAGGGCTCCCCCCACTTCAACATTAACCATTTCCACTTCTCAACTAGAAATAAGGCATACCAAATCAACAGTTCTTCACTCTGTTCCTGGTAGTTTTAAACTATTTGCACATAAATAGCACATATTTATTCATAAAGGATTTGGTTAATCATTTAAAACATAAACATAAAAGTTTGGATTCACATTGATTCTGAATAACAGGATTAGTTAAATCAGCTTAAATTTGTAAGAGAATGGCTATCACAACAGCATATTCTTTTTTTTAATATATATATTTTTATTGTTATTTATATCTTTTACATTTTGTATTCCCCTTGGGTAACCCACCACCAATTCACCTGTGATCCATCTCCATGGTCCCTTGTGTTCTTTTCTACTCCATTTTGTGCCTTTATCCTCCCCCTCCCCCCACCCCCACCCCCAATTGTCTCTCTCCTATTTGGTTTCCCTATAGTCCCACAACAGCATATTCTTGAAGTCATCAATAATTATTTTATTAACTGCATTTGCTTCTTTCCAAGTTATTAATTTATAATTCTTATATAATTGTTAGGAATTAAATGAACATTTGGTCACAAAACATAATAAAAAAATTTCACAGACACTTTTCCAGTTTGATGAGACATTGCAGAGAAGCAAAGCAGAAATAGTTTACTATGTTCCTTTATTTAAAAATACCAGATTAAATTTGAAGCTTGGTTGAAAAAAATGTTAAAATATTAATTGTATCTGATTTTTACTTGTTCTGTACTTGCTTATGTTTTTAAAAAATTGGGTTTCTGAAATACAATGAAAATACTGTAATTCCTACTATAATCTGAGGACATGAGGTATCTATTTCTTTTTTTGTTATGTGCTATGTAGCTGACATATATGCCTTTCAAATCAAATTTTGTATTTTATTTCCAGTTTGAAACCTCCAGCAACTTCCTTTAAGAAAATTGTCTACAGAGAATATGAAGCATATTTTCAGAAAGAAAAACCGCAATCTAGAATTTCAGGTAAGCCTGAAGTGTATTTTCTTAATTTTAAAGATGAATCTCTATTGATAATTTAATATTTTTATATAGATATATCTAAAATATCTATTTGGTAACATTTTATAGCTAAGTGTTTTGCTATTTTTAACCAATATGGGCTACATCACTTGTGGGGCCTGATTAAAAAAAAGCTGTGAGATTCCTTATTCATATTATTGAGAATTTCTAAAGAGTGACAGCAAAACATTAAGCCAAGCAGAGCCTTGCAGTTGCACAGGTCACATTCCATGAAGAGGGTTGTTTTCAACCTTGATCAAAAAGCTAAATGAAATTCTTCAGTATTTGAATTTTTATTCATTTGACAAACTATTACTAAGCACTTGCTATAGGCAAGTCATTGGATGTCACAGTGACAGATGGACATATATCCTGTCTCCCTGGAGCTGATGGTCTAGCTTAATGAATGCACATGAGCCTTAACAAATGATATTTGCTTCTAGCCGGTACCTTGGATTCAAAGGACTATATATGGCTGATTCCTTTGCATCTGTCTTTTCTCTCTCTTTTCCTAATTTATTTAGTGTGGTGCTCATCTCCTGTCTTATTTAGATAGTAGATATCATTTTTAAAGGAAATCTTTTTTTCTCATCTCTTCATTAATCAATGAAAATAGGTTGAATGGGTTTCTGGGATTTTAAATATGATACTTCACAGGAATGGTAGAGGCCGTTAAGAGAGAACTTTCTCCAGTTGGGTCTCTGGGTCAATAATTCATCCTTTTTCCCCCCATCAGGTAAAGACCTGTCATCCTTCAACCTATTTTTATCAGCTCTGTTTTGGCTTTTCTGTTTTCCCTTTATCGTCATTTTTCCTTGGAGCCTTCCTTTCCATCAAAAATCATCAACAACAAAACAAAACCATGTTCAGGTTAACTCCCACCTAACAGAAAAAAAATCTTCCCTTGACTATCTGTCTCTTCCTTTTCTCTCCTTTCCTTCCCTGTCAATTTCCTATATGAATTGTAATGTCATTCTCTGTCCTATCTTTTCCTTTCCTTACATTCTCTTCCCAATCTATTCTACTAGAACTCACTAAAATTACTCTCCAAAAGGGAACTCACGACCTTTGAGCTGCCTCAGCCAATGGTTCCTTTCCAGTTCTTTCTCCACTGACATTACTAGAAGATTTTAGACCTCTTTCTTTGACTGGCTTCTCTAGCACCACTTCTCTTGGCAAATGGACATGGACTTGAAATGAATGAGGAGGAGGAAATGGAAGTAGAAAGAACTTACAAATAAATTTCCTGAAACATGACTCCAAATCACATTTGGGAGGCGATACAGGATAGTTCTGGAATGGAATGAAGGATCTAAAGATATTTTGGAGTTTTATAAAAAGGAATACAGTTACAAAAATATCTAAGTCCTCAAGGAAAAAAATCTAACAGAAAAGGAGAGAATAAAGACACCTAGGAGAGAACACTTGATATAAACAGACAAAAAAAAAAAAAAAAAACCAGGAAGTGATGGGATTAAAAATTTGGGCAGGATCAGCCTTAGGGAGAAGGGTTACTATCTTCATTTTTTTTTTTTTTTTTATCAGGAGTAGGCAAAGGATGGGGCAGTGAGGTCACCAATAAGAGCAAATTTATAGTTATGGGCAGGAAGTTAAAGGATCTTTTATTTTTATCACAGAGTCTCTTTATTTTTATAGCTTTGGTTCAAATCTTTGTAGGTACAATAGATATTTAAGAAGTGTTTAAATTGCTGTTGGGTAAAGGAAAAATGAGCTGTGAAACATATTCATTAGGTCTGGAAAAAGAGGAATCGGGAAGGTATTTGTAGCCCTGCCTTTTGTGGCGTTTGCCAAGTTACCTAAATTTGAGTGTCTTCTGTTTAAGTCATTGTGCTGAGTGGCCTCAGTGATAGAGCTGACTAGCACCAGGCTGCTGACTTTGGTTTATAAACAATAAGGAGGCATTGATGGTTTTGAAATCTGATTTGACCTCATTAATTAGAAGCAGACTGTTACAGGGCAGGGAGAGGGGCACCCCCAGACCCCTAATCCTGCCCAATCTAAATAGGTTTTGCCATCTGCCATATCAATACAAAACATATAGAACCTTTTGTGGAAAGAAACTTTAATACAATTAGAAAAGACAGCGAAGACAAAGAATATAGTCTCTAAATCAAGCACCCAATGTTATCTATCCAATCCCTTGTGGGTAAAAGTCCACCCAAATGGGATTGGCCCGAAGCAAGGCCCAAAATCTTGCCACAAGTCTAAAACACCTTTCGGCAGGGACCCATACAAAAGGGTCAGAAACAGCCAGATGATTCTGGGAGTTAAAGAGCAAAATCAAAACCAGTATCAATGTTGCCATAGTCAACCTCCCCATGGGTCTCTCACCCACATCTCTTTCAATCAGTCCAGGCCAGTGCAGCTTCTTTACAAGTCTCTCTGCTCCTTGTGCCTCTTCTGGCTCTCCATCCTGCTTTCTTCTTTCTTCTTCTGTGTTCTGTCTTGTGTCCTGTCTTGTGTCTCTTCTCCAGCTTTTTATCACCCGCTCAGCTCCATCCTCCCTTGGGTAGCGCAGGGAACCTGGAACACACCCTTTTTCTGGGGACCACCCTATTACAAGACCACGATAGTTGATTTATGCTTAACCTTTTGCACTTAGATCTTGTCCTTTCTGCCAACCCCTGTGCATCTCACAATATATTTGTTATATGTCACCCTTTTTTATGCAGCTTCTTTCAGAACTACCCAAACTGCTTAACTATAAGCCCCTGCCAGGCAGGGGTGGTATTTATTCATCTTTGTATCCCTGAACTAGTTGATACAAGGAGGCAAATCTGATGTAAGGAAGAGTCTCAGACTTTGAATGAGAAGATCTGGATTTGAACACTATTGACTATGTGGTCTTCCCTGTTACCCAGCCCAATTCTATGTCATTTATGCCTTTCCCCTAGTTCCTGCTCTGTTCATCTGATTGGTATGATTCTGGAGGAGCAAGTCATATGACCCACTTCTACAGCAGGAACTCAGAAGTCTCGTTGTCATAGGGGATAGGAGGTGGGAAGGATTGTTAGGCTGTAGGACTAGTGGCCTGAAGATGCCTATTCACTGAAGTTTGTGTACATATGGATAGGTGGAGCTCATTTTCAGGAATCCTGTCTTGGGCTTTTACATAGCTAACTTTAAGCTTCTCTGCATCTTTTCAAGGAAGATTATGAAACTTTTCTCCTCAAAGGAGTTAAAGTAGCTGCAACAATGGGTTGCCCTGCAGTTATTCACATGAAAGCAAGGGATGGGATTAACTAACTTCCTGAAGTCCTTTCCAACTTCTTCACCACATGAAATTGAGTACATGCTGTGCTGCCTTCCTGGGACCCCAAGATAGGCCACTCCTTTCCCCCAATTCAGCTTTGGGCACTCAGGGAGGTGAGAAAGAGCATAATAGGCACTCCAAAAACACCAGCCATGATTTTGCTTACATTCATGAAGGTATTTGGCCTGCATTCAAGAAAACACCCTTTTGTTTTGCTTTTATTCTGAAGAAGCAAGAAGGGAGGCTAAGTAAATATTCCAAATCACTCATTGCATTAAAAGGTCTTATTAGGTTAAATAACTTACAAGACTTACTTCTGGGCATCTGGCATTTGCAGTCATGTGATGCCAACAAACAAATCAACCAGTCAGGGCAACCATGGCAACAAAGTGCAGTGCTCAGTGTGACTGATCACCCCCCTCTGGAGGCCACAGACATCCTGGACAAGTAGGAGTAGCCAGCAGTCTCTGTTGGGAGGTGGGACTGAGGGTGATAATCAGAAGACATAGAGAGCCTGTGAAGTCAGATGTGATCAAGAGTCAAAAATGGTGCAGACATTGAGACTTTTCTTGGCAAATGGGATATCTGAATCTGCCCTGCCCAAAACGGTAGAAAATACTTTGGTTAAGGAGTCCAGGGACCTGAGTTATAATACCAGCAATGCACCAAATCACTGATCAACCTTGAACAAACCACCCCTCTACACCCACCCCTTTGTAAGTCATCTTTCAATGGCTTTAAAATGTGGATTGAACCATCTGACTGACACAGTCTTGAGCAGAGCTAACATTAAAACAAACAAAAAGCTTCAGACACATTATCAATATAATCTCCAGGATGGTGTACTGTGAATGGAGTGGGACAACAGTGGGTAGAAGAGTGGGAATTGGGAAAGATGATCTCTGTCTCAGAGATTATATTTTCACATTGCTAACAAGAAATTAGTTTCCTATTGTTGCTGTAGCAAATTATCACAAACATAGTGGCTTAAAACAGCATACATTTCTATTTCACAATTTTTGAAGTGAGAAGTACAAAATGAATTTCATTGGGTTAACATCAAGGCATCAACAGAATTGTGCTCCTTCTGGAGGCTCAGGGGAGAAATGTTTCCTGGCCTTTTCCATTTATAAGAACCTACATTTATTGGCTCACAGCCTCTTTCTTTACCTTAAAAGCCAGCAAAATAGCATTTTCCAATCTCTCACTCAGAGCCTTTTGCATCCCTTCTATAAGGACTCTTGAGATCACACTAGTCCCACCTGGATAGCCTAGGAAACTCTCCCCATTGCAACATCCTTAACATAATCACACCTGTAGAATCCCTTCTGTCACATGAGGTTGTCAGGGGTTAGGACATGGCTATTGGGGGAGGGGGTGGTAGAGTGGGGGTAGGAATTACTTTGCCTCCAGCACCCACCAAATAAAACTCTCTTTTAGTGTCTTGCATTTCTAAAGGCACCTTCATCCATCCAGTCCCCCAAGACAGAACCTCCATCCATGACAATTTGACCTTCCATATATTCCACCTCATAACCAATACATCCAGTCCTGATAGTCTAAACCTAAATCTAAATTTCTCTCTAACATGTTTTTATCTTTTCCACTGCCACCAGTGGAAAAGCAAATCCCAATCTCTCTCTTCTGGACCTCCTGTTTTCTCAGCATCCACATTTCTTTCCAAATCATCCTCCACCAATGCAATCAGAACTTTTAAAACCATGTTGCATCTTTGCTGAAAATTCTTTAATGGCTTTGATGTACTCAGGTTAAAGGCAAAACTCTTAGAGGCCTACAAGGCCGTGTATGAGTGGGCCCCTGATAATGTCTTTGGCTTTACTCGCTTACCCACTAAGTCCTGTCTTGTCCACAGCTATCTGTCAGTTCTCTGAAAAGGCCATGTTTTCTGGCACTTCAAAGCCTGTGCACACGCTAATCCCACCCTCTGAAATGCCCTGCTCATCCCTGTACCTCTGTATCTTTGGACTTTTTCTTAAAGTATCATTTTCTCAGGGAAGTATTTCCTAACCCTGATCCCCTCCCTGCCTAAATTTTAGTCTAGATCCCTTTGTCAAATACTCTTCAGAGAACCCTGTACTTTTCTTTTATAATAGTTACTGAAGTTCATAGTTAAATATTTGTATGGTCATTTGTAAAATTCTGTCTTTGTTAATATTTTATAGACTCCATGAAGGTAAAGATTACATCTATCTTATTTTACTCACCATTGCTATTCTGACAATGTAGGTAATCAATATTGATTGACTGATTGATTAATTGAATGAATAAAAGAGATGGCTAAAAGCTCAGTATCTAGAGTCAGACAGATTTAAGTTTAAATTATTACTCTGCCTATCATCAGTTGTGTATTGGACAAGCTATCTAAACTCTCTGAGGCTCATATTTCCCATCTAAAAAGTGAGAATCTGGGCCTCCCTGGTGGTGCAGGGTTAAAGTCTCAGTATTATCAAGCTATTGCCAGCCACTGAAGCATGAGTTCGATCCCCGGCCAGGGAGCTAACCCACGTGTCACAGCAGACCTCTTCTATCTCACCCACTGCTCCCCTCAGCAATGTGTTTCAGTTGATCCACCTGTTCTGCTCCCCACTTTGTCTCTGGTGATTACTCTTACCCGCCCCAACCCCTGTTCCCCACCCGGCACCTCTGGCCTATACCGCGTTCTTCTATGCATAAATAAACAAAAATAAATCTTTAAAAAGTGAGAATCTTCATCTCTACCTTAGAGATTTGTTATGAGGATTAAGGTAAGGATTTACAGTGCTTGAGTGTTTTAAAGGGCACAGTATGTAGAAACCCTCTATTATTCTAATTGGTATCACCACTGCAAATGAATGTGGTTGAACTTTATGACTACTATAACTTCCTTCCCCTGATTCCTTATAGGTGAAATCAAGCCCAGGAGAGCCTATAGATGGCATGGAAGTGAGAGCAGTCAATTTCTATCACAAAGGGCTTTTGTAACAGGTCCCCAGGCTTTTAAAGGAAACCAGAATCCCTCAGGAGCATGCACTAAGAATGCTGATTCCCAGGTGCCACCTGTAGGCAGTTGAATAATTGGGGCTGAAATGGTACCTAAAACCTACCACTCAGTTAGAACCTAGGGGATTCTAATACTGTGTCTCTCGGGACTATAATTGGGGAAATTCTGGTATGTGGCTCTTTAACACTGACTTAGATATCAGGTTCTCCCTACTGCCCCAGAGAGAATTCAGTATTTCATCATCTCCACTCCTGAAGCATTTTGCCTATATCTCAGCAGTAGCTCTTACTATATGTCTATATCCAAACTGGCCAGTTAGCTCCTCGAGGACAGGGACTGTGTTTTATTTA
The DNA here is from genome assembly GCA_004024925.1 of Scalopus aquaticus. Classification (NCBI taxonomy): domain Eukaryota; kingdom Metazoa; phylum Chordata; class Mammalia; order Eulipotyphla; family Talpidae; genus Scalopus; species Scalopus aquaticus. The sequence goes on from PVIJ01014702.1 coordinate 24,102, forward strand.
TCCATGTGGCCCTAGGACCTAGCACAACATATAAGGTAAGTAAAATTTCACTCTTGATTTCTGAAGCTTTAACCTGCTGTCCCTGCTGTGTTCTCCACACAGTAGCTGATAACATTGTTTACCCAGTTATTTGGATCAAAAGCCTAGGGTTATCCTTGACTTCTCTCTCTCTTTCATGCTGCAGCCAACCCATCAGTAAATCCTGTTGGCTCAGCCTCTCAATCACTGCTACACATTCTGGCCTAACACCCCGTTGTCCCTTGTCTATACCCCCCATCCGATTTCTACTCCACCACTGTGGGGTATTCCTGTCATTAATGCAGACTATATGGCAGCTAGGATGAACTTTTTTTAGGGTGAATTTTTAAAACATGGGATACCACATCATTATATTTCACAAATCTTCAGTGATTTCCCATTTCACTTAGAAGAAAATCCAACAGCATTACCATAGCCTCTAGGGTCCAATGTGATCTGCACCAGGCCCCCATCTATTATCACTCTGTCTTCACTGTTTTTCTCACTGTTTCAGAATATCAAGCTCACTCCTGCCTCAGAGCCACCAAACTTTCCTCATAGCCAGAGAACCGTATGATTTACTTCCTCACTTCATTAATGTTGCTGAGGTCTCCCACCTCAGGGAGAGCTAAGCCAGGCACCCTATCCAACTTCACCCTGTATACGTGAAAATGAACACTTTTCATTTTTGACCAAGGATAGTGGGCTCTAAGGAATGACTCTAAGTGGGTCAGAGTGGTAGACATGGCCAGAAGTATCTCTTCTACTCTTGACTGGCTTTGGGCCTAAGCCAACAGTTCTACTCCCGTGTCCTTATGCAACTGTGCATCAGGTAATGTCAATGAGCTGGCAAAGCCTTCTAGATTGATGATAAGCAGATTAATTTCAGGACTAGAAGGAATGGCAGCAAAGCACTCTTGGGCTTTTCTGAATCTTTTCTTTCTTTAGCAGCTCTGTCTTTTGTTGTCCTAAACACAGATCTATTTTGAATCTTTGTTTCTATAGGACTTCTTGGGCCTACTTTATATGCTGAAGTTGGAGACATCATAAAAGTTCACTTCAAGAATAAAGCAAACAAGCCCTTAAGCATTCACCCCCAAGGAATTAAGTATAGCAAATTCTCAGAAGGTAAGAGCAATTTAATGTCCTTCTCATGGGAAAATGTACAATACTTTAAAACAAGCATCAAACACTTAAGACCATATTGTTAGCCATGTATTACAGAAATCTTTCCTGCAACTGGGCAATTATTAAAAAGTGGTTGACTTTTCAAGTTTCAGAGAGAAAGTGAAGATTCTGGAATCATCCAGACCTCAGTTTTTCACTAAGTTCTTGTTCTTTACTAGTTGGATGTGAAAATTACCTAATCTCTCTGAATTCCAATATATTCACCATTGAGGTGAGAATAATAAAATATATAGCGCAAGATGGCTTAAGGCAGAATTTAGCAAATTTTTCTATAAAGAGGCAGATAAATATCTTTGACTTTCTGGGTTGTAGGATTTCTGTTGCAGCTACTCAATTTTGCCTTTTAGTATGAAAGCAGCAATAGACCATATAGCAAGTTTATATAACTGTACCCCAATAAAACTTTATTTACATAAACAGGCAGTTGAATAGATTTGGCCCATAAACCATAATTTGATATAGTGACATAGGACAGCCTGACACATAGAATATTTAGTAAGTTGTATTTGATGGTGGTATAAGTGGTATTGGTATTAGAATGTTGGATATAGATTGGTTAAGAACTTAAGCTTTGAAGGCAAATTTAGTTTTAAATTTCAGCATTATCATTTCTGGTTCTATGGTCTTAGTACCTCCAAGCTTCTGTTTTTCCATCTATAAAATTGGAATGGCTATGTCCACTCCATAAGATTGCTTTGAGAATTAAATGTGATCATTTAGGTAACATGGTAAATATGATTTCCGGAAACTTGTAAGCCTCCAGTACATGAGGATAACGACAATGATGATAACGGTGACAGTGATGGTGTTGGGAATGAAAATGGTGAAAAAAGTGACCCTATGAGCCCCAGGATAGTAAGTACCTACTGTTGTTGTTCTGATTATTTCCATTTGCTTATGTTTAGAATAAACTCAGATAAGCAAAATATATTTCTGTTAGGCACTGATTTTTCAAAAATTGAATATATATCATAGTAGGTGTTTAAATAGCAACATTTAAAAATAATTTGGACCTTTTAGAGCCCACAAATATCCTCCTTTTCCCCATATGTCCCATCATCATACGTTTTGAAGAGAGGAATTGAGTAGGGAAGTGATTTATGGTGCAAATTCTGGAACTAGACTGCCTGATGCAAATCTTGATTCAGACACTTATTAGCTAGGTGACTTTTGGAAAATTACTCAACCTCTCTGTGCCTCATGTTTCTCAGCTGCAAAATGGGGATAATTATCCTCATTATATCTAGTTATGGTTTGATGTCATGAAATCTTAAAGCAATGGCGAGCTAGCACATGAGAAGATCTTGCTAAACATTACCTATGATGGTAAAGGTGATTCTTCAATTATAACATACAAATAATTTAATATTTCTGACAATTTATGGATTAGCAATTTTTTTTACATTTATTTTTTCCTATATAAATTGTTGTGAAGCTCATTCTGACTAAGGTATAAGTGATGGGTAAGAGGTCAATGAGTATTTATGTTAGCACTTAATCACAGTCTCGGAGAAAAACAATAAAGCATTAACTACAATTTCAAGCATCTTCAAAAGCCAATTTACCAAGATGCTGAATGAGGTAGCATGCACCGTCTCTTCTATGTTCCTAATATCATACAGTGACATAGTGAACAGCCCCTTCACCTACTTATGAAGGCCTCCAGACAACGCATCAGGAATTGTAGCAAATGGACCAGACTGGGAGAATCCTCTAAATGTCACATGCAAGTTCCATTTCAAATGTGGGAGGAGCCAAGTGTTATGAACTTTGTAGCCCAGCTGGGATATTTGCACAGGGAATGAACCTTGCAACATTGTCACCCTCCTTTTACTGTTTGCTGTCCCTACACTCCCCCACAACAAGTAATCATTTATGAGCATTGCTTAAAATGCTCCTGCCACATCCATTGATCATTTCATTATTGATCCTGGTCCCATGAATCTAAAAAGGGGAGTATAGATTGGTGGGAAAAATCAACTTCTATTTTCAAAATCAACTTTTATTTCTATTTACACAAATCTAGTAAATAGATGAATAGTGTCTTTCGTGGTCAGACAAGACCTTTTTTTTTTTTTTGGTTCATTTTACTGTGCCCTTTGTGTTAAAATGAAACATCTTCATGCCTGACACATAGAGAGAGTTCAAAAACTCCCTCTGTGGTTTGACTATTTTCTCAGGAGATAAACTATCACCAGCTGAGTCAAATACATGACAATTCAGATTCTTTTATCTCCAATGGTAGATATTTGAGAGATGAATGGTGGGTGATTGAGACAATATAGTAGGCTTGAGAGAAGATTCAATCCTTGCTCTACTTGATGTAACCAGTGAATGATCCAACACAAACAGCATTCTTCCTTATCTGAGAGTTGATTCTTAAACCCTGTCAAAGAACTGAGGACCTACTCTCATCAGCTACAAGGAGAAGAAAGCCATTGAAAGAATGCTGGCTTTAGATCTGGAATGATCTGGGTTTGAAGCCTAAGTAAATAGGCAATTCCACTTACCAGTAAACCTCATAAAATGGAGATGTCAATTCCTTCCATCTAAGGTTATTACGAGGATTAGTCATAATATATGTAAAGTGTTTGGCACCTAGTTGTCACTCAGTAATGACAACTGTTGTTGCTGTGGTTATTTCATGACTATTTATCATGCACATATTAAATTTTATATCCTTCTGAATAAAGGTCATGGATTATGCTCATCATTTTATTTATATTCAAATGAAATAAAACTTTCCTGTAGAATTTAAATACCCAAATGAACTAAAATTGTCTGGAAAACCTCAGTTATGTTAGCCTGTGGAGTCCAAGAGTAAACTGACTCTACATGAAGACCAAGCTATCGTCTGTGGTATTGTCTATCTCAAAGACCATTATCTCTCATGGACTTTGTGATGTCTATTTATTTGACCTAGGGAATTGTTGCTTTTTAATTCTTTGCTATGCTTTAATTAAAAGAGGGTTAGAAATATGAACTATTTCCAGGAAAGCTTTTACTGTACCCAGTGTGGAAATTTCATTTTCATTCATAAATTGGCAGCATCTGACATAAATGGCAAGTAGTACCTTGCTGTATCCAAATTATTCCCAGTGACACTCCTTCCCAGGTGTCCCTGGAGAAATCCTCAATGATCCACAAGGCAAGGACAAGTAACACTTTTTGACAGGGTGGATAAATCATGATTTATAAAAAATGCTTACAAAGGCCTCCCTGGTGGCGCAGCAGTTAAGCGTTGTGCTGTGAAGCTATTGGCAGCGGCAATGCAAGTTCGAGGCTCAGCTGGGGATTCCCACATGGCGCAGCAGACCTCTCCTGACTCGCTGGCTGCTCCCCTCAGCAGTGTATTTCCGTCGATCTGCCTGTTCTGCTCCCCACTCTGTCTCTGGTGAGCCCTCTCGCTGCCCCACACCTGTGGCCTGTACCCCAGCTTGTATGCATAAATAAATAAATCTAAAAAGGGCCTCCCTGGTGGCGCAGCGGTTGGGTGCTGCGCTGTGGAGCTGTCGGCAGTGGTGACACGAATTCGATGCCCAGCAGGGGAGATTCCCACATGGTGCGGCAGACCTCTCCTGCCTCGCCCGCTGCTCCCCTCAGCAGTGTATTTCTGATCTGCCTGTTCTGCTCCCCGCTCTGTCTCTGGTGAACCCTCTCGCCGCCCCGCGCCTCTGGCCTGTACCCCAGCTTGTATAAATAAATCTTAAAAAAAAAAAATCTAAAAAAAAATGCTTACAAGAACATTTGCTTTAAAAAACATATTAAATAATATTATTTTTAAACTAGGAAATTCATCTGCAACTAATCACTCTTTGTTTCAAGATCCTCATAATTCACCTTTAGTAGTAAACTCAATTAAAATCATTCATTCAATAATATTTAACTACCATGTGAATGGAATTACAAGTAATTTACTTTGGTCACCTAGATGAATATTTTAAAACCACCATGTGCTCAAATAAACCTAGATGTGAAACCCTCGTTTAAAAACAAGTTTGATGTCACTAGAAATCAGTCACAAGTATCTTAGCACAAGTGTTATGGTCTCTTAGGTAGTTCTTAGGTATTTATATTAGTGGGTTGTCATTCCAGATGAACAAAGTGTTTTAGTTGTGGCTTCTCCACTGAAGCGGTCCTACAAGAAATCTAGAGACAGACTCCATCACAACTCGGGCACCTGTATATACCCTACTTTTAACTGGGCTATGAACTCTTCAATGCATCAGGCTGTCTTCTTTATCTTTTTGCCTTGACACCTGGGACAGAGCCTGGAAGATTGACAGTGATGACATTAATGATGGTGGTGATGATTATTGTGATGGCAGTGGTGATGGTGATAATAATTACTGAACTAAATGGAGGGGCTAAAGACTGTATTGTAGAGACTGCAATATTTTTCCTTTAGATCTGAAATTTATTAACATTGTGGGTGATTGTGGACAGTTATCTAATCTTATAAGCAGTGTTTCACTATCTTTGCTATTGATACATCATCACCTTAAATGTTTCTCACTTGTGTTAAGAGAACTCACAAACCCTTAAGACACATATTATCAAAAGCAAAACATGAAGGAAACAGACTGCATCAATTGTAGAATGGCTAGGAAAGGAATGACTAGAACCAAAAATACTAAAACTTATTACCACAGGCTGCCATGGGATAACCAGATATTTTACGTATGTTTTCCAGTCCTCATAACCCATTAAAAATGAAAACATCACATATAGAAAAAGGATGTTATATTTAATGATGAATGAGGAAACTGAGGCTAAAAAGGAGATAAGAAACTTTTCTAAATTTGCCCAGTTAGCAAGTTATACAAATCAAGGAATTTCAATTCTTACCCCCAAACTCACATGCTTTCTTCCACAATCTAGCAGGAATAAGTGTCATTAATCATATAATCTTACAAATGTTTAATTAAAACATGATAAATTCTGTTACATGTGTATGTACAGATGCTATTATCTTCATCTAAAGGATGAACATGCATTTATTCAGAAAAAGAGAGGATGAAATTAAAAAAAGTTACCTTTCATCCTACAAAGAGTATAGGGGAACCAAACAAACCAAACAAGAGAGAGCCACTCAGAGAGGGATGGGAAGGATAAGGGCTCAAAGCAGGGTAGAAAAGAGCACAAGCAACTATGGTGATGGTTCATGGGTGAATTGGTGGTGGGTAACCTATGGGGAATACAAAATAATGTAAAAGATAGAAATAACAATTAAAAAAAAACAAAGAATATCACATTTTGTCCTTTGAGAACTTGTGAAGACAATGGAAAGTGATATTTCCCAACACAGAAGTCCCTTGTGGGGTTTTAACAGTTGGAACAGTGAGACCATCATATCCAAAAACATTGTTCTTAACTTTATGAAGCCATGAATCCGAATAAGAATTAGCATGCTTGAGTGATATATCAATAGATCTAGTCAACAATTTGCCATGCAAGTTCCACTTAATAGACAATGTTTGACCTCAGAGGGCAGGTCTCCTTATCAGTCCTGTTTGTGCTTTGCTACCGAAGCAATTTTGTAACTTTCTAGAGATAATACTTCCCATTTATTAGCAGGAACTCTTTCTCATAAACACCTTATTCTTTTTGACTAAGAGTGGAATAATATTATTATTCACAGGAACTTATTTAGGCTTTTAACATTTCTTAGCTCCTGATAATTTTAATTTTCGAATTTTTTTTTTTAACAGAGTGAAAGTTCAACCTATAGTAAATATTGGTTATCAGTGTCAAACTGTTGGGGAGTGGGGCAGGAAGATACCATAGAGTTATGGCAAGCTTTTCACTAGCACAAAGGTCACAAGCTCAGATATGGATGGTAACCAGGTGGATAATTTAACAGCAAAAAATGAGTCTACTTGAGACTGGTGATGAAAGTCAGTGTCCTATATAACAGGGGCAGCTATGTTTCAGGTCCAATCAAATTCTGTGCAGGAGTTTGGTTCAGTGCCACCAGATCCCCAGGTTTTTTTGTTTGTGTTTGAGAAACCAGCAACCCCAATTCTTATATCTCTACATTGTTAATGTTGGGAATTAATTAGTTTTAATACCATCTCAACCTTAAAATATACCCACAAGCCAAGACTTGATAACCTTGGTTCTAGCTTACAGGGCCCTACATCTTAAGAGTTCAGTAAGCATTCATTGAGCGCCTTCTCCATGCTAGGTTAAAGAAACTAGAGATACTAAGACAAATACTCTTCAGACCTGCATTCGAGAAGCTCACATTCTGGTTACAGAAATGAGCAAGATGCAAATAATTATTATCTTGTAGGTGAAAATGAAATTAGTGATATAATAGAATATTTGATTATTAATTGTGATAAGTACTATAAAAGAAAAAATTACATTACATAGCACAGTCACAGGTCATGGAAGGAGTAAGGTTACATTTTAAGTTGACATTTGAAAGATGAGCACACATTTATCAAAAGAAAGAAAGGAGGAGGAGTACTCTAGGTTAAGGGTACAGTATCTACAAAGATCCTGAGGCAGGATGGAACTTGGCGTATCTGGGGAACCAAAGGGGATGCTAGTGACTGAGAATTAGTAAACAAGGAAAAGAATCACATATAATAGGAATGGAGAAAGAAGTAGGGATAGGTCATATATGAACTTGAGTAGCCCAAAGAGCAATCCTGGCATGGGCTGGTGATAACGAAACTTTCACCTAACTAAATGAGGAAAGCCTCCAACAGGGGAAGCTGCCCATCCCACTTGGTTATCTGTGACACTGCCTTTCCCCTTCCTGACCTCACTTGCTCCATCTCTAGCCACATCTTGCTCTGCTGTTGAAAGTCCGACCAAACCCTCTGTATTTCTTTTCATCCTCAACAATCCCTCCAATAGGAAGACTGATTCCTATACCCCACCTCTCCCAACAGAAGGGAAATTCAAGTACATGTGAAAGTGTTAATGGTGGGTCTTTGGGTGCAAAAAGCACAGATTTAAAACATCTAAACTTCAGAAGATAGGCACATTTCACACTCGCAAGGACAGCTAGACTGCACATAGGAGCTATACTTTAAGAGTCTATGGAGACAGTTGGAATAATCATATGTTTGAGAGATGTTAAAGCAATAAAACAGCACTGAGGGTGGCAGTAGCTAGAAAGATGATCTAAAACACAGAGCAAAACAATATATAAAAAACTCTGAGTGCTCTCATCCCAGGCTAACATACAGTTAAATCTAAGACGGTACCATAAATATACCAGAGCCAGTCTGAGTTGCTTTACTGATAAGGGAAATTTAACACTCTGATTATATTTAAATAATAATTATGTAGATACCCTGGAAAATTAACTTGCTAAATCTAAACTTAACAGTAACATTTCATATTCACTTCAGATCACCATGTAATAAAAGCTTTTATAATTACATAGACATAGAAGTGCATAGATATAAATCTTTCCAAATAATGAAATATATATATTTCAAGTATACAGAAGGGCCTATACATCTTATACCCACCTCCCCTCAGATTTGTGAAGGATAAAAATAGCAGTGCTTAGAAACTCTCCAGATGTTTTCAGGGCTTTTCTTCCTGCAGGTGCTTCTTACATCGACCACACATTCCCCCTGGAAAAGATGGACGACGCTATAGCTCCAGGCCAAGAATACACCTACGAATGGAGTGTCAGCGAGGACAGTGGGCCCACGCCAGATGACCCTCCCTGCCTCACACACATCTATTACTCCCACGAAAACCTGATACAGGACTTCAACTCTGGGCTGATTGGACCTCTGCTTATTTGTAAGAAAGGTAAACAAACAAACAAACAAACAAAATAATAATAAAGATGTCATAGTGGTAAGCAGTATTCTAATGAAATGATGCTGGGAAGAATCTTGGTACCTTTCGTAAATAAAGCACAGGGAGACCATGTGGAAACCAGATTATTGTGAAAGTGTTAATGATGGGCCTTTGGACTCATAAAACACAAATTTAAGACATTTAAAAGTTTATGATCTGCCTCTGTTTCTTCCAATCCCTCCTTCAACTCAGTCCTGGTAGCGTCTGCCAAGTAAATCCCAACCTGAGAGTATGCTTTGAAGCCATCCTCATAAAACCTATAATAGTTACCTCAGGACTAAATCTTTTTGAAAGTGTGCAGCAGCCTGTACTCTGCTGAGAGTATTGAGAAAGAACATAGCTGAGATCTGAGTTGGTAATTAGGTCTACAAACACACAAAATTCCAACTTCCTTTCTTACAAGCAAGTTGAACACTTTGGTTGATTGGTTTCAAATATACTAAATTGACTTTATAAGACATTTTGTTGGCAGGGCTTCTTAAGTGCAAGCTTGAACTTTAATTTTATCCCAAAATAATTAAGCCCATCTTTCATTAAAAAAAAGAAAAACAACCAACTAAAAATGAACTGCATCACAGGCAGTAACATGATGGACTCACCATCTGCATACACACACACAACACTTACGTACATTTGTAACTCATTAATTCATGGCACTACCTAGTATACAGAGATATTTTGATGGCACTGACAAACATTCAAACTTATTCAAATGCTTCTTTGATTTTATGATCAGCTGTATTTTTCATCGTTGACTCTCTCAACCAATTCTCTAGTGCCCTACGACATATACAAATGAGATGGCCATATTAAACTTGGAATATGATGTTTTTACCAATCAAGCTAAGATACTTACATATTGGTATATTGACACTTGAGGAAATTGAAACTTTCACTAAACCCTCAATAGTTTTTTTCTCTCTGAAAAAGTTTTTTTCTCTCTGCCTGGTTAAATTTACCTGTAAAGCCCATTCCCTAAGAGTATGAGTTTCCAGAGAAAAACACTCAATGTGACACCTAATTCTAATAAGCTCCTAATCATTATTACTTAATAAAGTGCTATTTTTAAAAAATAAGAACATCTTGGGGCTCCCTGGTTGTGCAACGGGGCAAGTCTCAGCCTATGAAGCTATCCGCAAACACTGCAGCATGAGTTTGATACCCCGCCAGGGAGCTTCCCACATGGTGCAGCACATCTCTCCTGCCTCACCCGCTGCTCCCTCAGCAGTGTACTTCAGCCGATCTGCCTTTTCTGCTCCCACCTCTGTCTCTGGTGAATCCTTTCACCACGCCACACCTCTGGCCTACATCCCAGTTCTTGTATGCATAAATAAATAAATCTTTAAAAAAAATAAAAATAAGAACATCTTAAAGTTGTTATTATGAATTATGATTAGCTGCTTATCTACCAGTCTTTGCTCCAGGAAAAGCATTTGAGTGTCTTTTATCTGGGATACTACTAGAATGTTTGTCTTTTCTTAAATAGGTACCCTCACTGAGGATGGGATTCAGAAGATGTATGACAAGCAACATGTGTTGATGTTTGCTGTGTTTGATGAAAGCAAGAGTTGGAGCCAGTCACCATCCCTAATGTACACAGTCAATGGCTATGTGAATGGAACCATGCCAGGTAACACGTGCACTACCCAACAATGGAATCATCTGTAACTTAGTCCTATTGTTTTCCGTAGAGCTCTAAGGAAGTTGTCCATATTCTCTATTTTTCAACTCTTAATCAAAAAGCTAATGTAATCTAGTTCAGTGGTTGTCAAGAGTTTATCATCTTTCTTTTAATCAGCAAGTACAATAGACAAACTGGAAGTTACCTAAGAGGAGTGTGTAAAATTATTGGATATAGTGCTTTGAGCAGGTTTTACTTTAAGCTACATTTCCAAGAAGACCTCTAAGATATAAACTCATTGCCTTCATTAAATCTGTGGTTCCTATTACATGGTAAGCATGCATTTTTCCACAGAGAAAACCTTACAGTACAGAAGTTCAAGATCAATTCCTAGCAGGAAGGGTCAGCCAAAAAATGTGATAAAAAAAACAGTGAAGATGAATAAGAAATTAGGGGAAATACCAATATACAATAGTGGTGAATAAGTTATATTCAACGTCATGTAGAATGTTTTCTCTTTCTATTTGTGTGCAGACCTTGTGTAAAAGCAAAATAATAGTACCAACTAACTCCCACCTAAATCATTCAACTTCTCTTTGATATAAAGTACTTAGAGCAAAGATCCTGAGGGAAAAGAGAACACTAAAGTTATTAAATTAAGCATACTTTAAAATGAGATGTTCACCAGAGACCATTATCTGTATCTTAAAATCACAAATGGCTTTACTTACTAGAAACAAAAATTGTCACGATTAAGGTCTAAATTTTTATTTAAATTGTATTTCATTTGACTCCATCTTCCACTTGGGTTATTACAAACACAATCAGATGACTCTGAGTTTTGGTTCAGAGTCCTAAAACCAGGAGCTTGAAAACTTGGGCCTTAGTTAACTGACCTTAATCTTAAAAGACCTGAGTCCAAACCTTGTTCACTTCTCTACGTTAGGGTGGTCCTTCAACACTAAGTTGTCTCAAAGTACTTACTTCCCAAAATTGGCTTAGCCATTTGTGCAGAGGGTACTTAAGAATTTTTTATATATAAATAGCATGTTTAGTACTCTGAGCCTTAGAGGGAAGACATCAAAAGAGAAATTTTATCTGAGTAGGCAAAGTGAATCATGGTAAATATATAGAAGACCAAAAAATAAAGCAAACCATTTGCACAAAAATAAAAAGGAATAACTAGATCAGGAATAGAGTTTATTAGTTTATTGTTGAAAAGTGTAGTTTGGACTAAAGGGTAAAGGGTCAGGTTAGGGAAATATCATTTGTAGAAACTAAAGAAAAGATATTGTTTGTAAAACTGCTTTATGGAGCAATGTAAACTGAAAGAATGTGATAAATGATAACACAGATTATGAAATGCTCTGTTCAAGATGAGCATTTCTCTGGCATGGATAAATGAATCTGCCATAGTCTCCTATCTTCTAGCTTCTTGTTCTCAGTTTCTAGCTGCTGGTTTTCTTGCATGATACAGGAATGGCAGTGTCATGTTACAAGGCTAGTCTAAAACAGACAAGCCCTTAGCCATTCTGGGGGTAAAGGACTGATGCTCAGCCCCACTGTCTAGTATCTAGTGATTATGGATATGAAATTTAAAACCTAAGCCAAGGATAGGAGTCAGGGTTGGTATCTCCAACCGAACAAACTAGCATTTTCTCAATCATTGTGGGATTAAGGAAGGAACAAAACTCGGCTTTTGTACTCAGTTCTCATTATTCCATCCATGAAATGCTCCCAGTGGAATGAAGACTTGTCCACTGCATTTTAAGTAGAGCCTATAACCTATGGAGTAATTCATTGCTTTGTCAGTAAGATAATCAACAAGTGGATAAAGAAGCAATATAAAATACTTAGATCATCACACCTTCCCTTTCAGCAGAGATTTGACCTCTAACCAACACAAAGAGGCCCTTTAACTCGGCCTTGTTGGAGACTCTGGTGATCCCTTCCACTAAGCCCAGATGGGTTCCAGAGTGATCAGCCACTCAGGCTTGCCCAGAACATTGCCATGTATGTCTAGCACTGAAGGTCCTGCATCCTGAGAAACCCTTCCATCCTGGCTAAAGTAGGATGGGTGGTCACTGACTTGGTTCTCTCCTTGGTCTAGTACCTTAAAAATCCCTGTGTTTGAACTAACACACCCCATCTCTGGACTTTAGTCTTTAATACCACTTATTGTAAATTGTGATTACTTATTTTCCCATCATCCAGGTGTCTGCTTTTCCAGGGCAGGAACTACAGTAGAGTGTCTCAACCCCCCAAACTTGCAACTATCCCTCATGCATAGCAGGTACTCGTTTTGTATCTGGTGAGTAAATTATTTTTATCACAGAGTGCTAGACTGACTGTATGTTTTGGTTCCCATTTCTTCTTCTCTCTCAGATATAACAGTTTGTGCCCATGACCACGTCAGCTGGCATCTGATTGGAATGAGCTCTGGGCCAGAACTGTTCTCCATTCATTTCAGTGGCCAGGTTCTGGAGCAGAACCATCATAAGATCTCAGCCATCACCCTTGTCAGTGCTACATCCACTACTGCAAACATGACTATGAGCCCAGAGGGAAAATGGATCATATCTTCTCTCATCCCAAAACATTTTCAAGGCAAGAAAAAGTCTTGATTATTAATGTAGAGTCCTGTCTTCCCAGGCACTAACTTCCTTCTCTTTTGCCCTTTTCCAGCCACCTACATGCCATACTTGCATGGCTTGGTCACTGAAAACAGAATTTAGATACTGTGCTCTTAGACTTATAACACATTAGTTGGGGATGGAGGAAGTAGAGAAATTAACAAAGATTGTTTAAAGTGAAGCAAAGTTTAAGAACTTCTACTTCCTCAAAAGGAGAAAGGAGGAAGGAAATGTAAAGATGAGTCATAGAGATACTCTCTTGGAGTATTTTATTTAATATGCAGCCAAAGGAAAAGACCTAGATGGTAGAATGAAACAAATATCTGCAAACTTTAAAAAGTACCAAGTAACAGAAATTGTTAAAACTTTAACTTGACAAGATTATTTTTTATAATAAGATGAGCACAAAGCCATCACACACACACACACACACACACACACACACACACACACACACACAAAGACAACGATGTGTGTTGAATGGATCCTACATAACCTCTGAATTGTTGAAGAGAGGGCTTTAAAGAATATCAGTAACTTCAGGTGGGAAAACTATCAGCGGAGGTTGTTAGCACAAAAATGAAATAATTTATTGTTCTACTATACACTGTTGCTTTAAAACTGTTGGGAGGAGTTCATGTGAGGAAAATATAAGCTCAACAGAGGAAAATATAAGGAAATAGTATCACTAAAGGAAGTAATTTTTTATCAAAATAATGTGTATAAGCACATAAGAAATACATGTCATGGAATCATTTCATTTTCTTTTTGCACTGAGAAGTCAAAATTATATTTAAAGAAATGAGATTTTCACAATATGCTGGGAAGACAGAGACCCAGATAATAATAAAACAACAACAAAAAATTACATTTGTTGAGGTTAAGCACATTTTGTGTTAACTCATTTCATACAGTAAATACTAGAATATACTAGTATTGTAGCATTTTAAAATAAAGGTACAGATAACAGGTAAAATAAGAAATCAACAAGACCTCATTCACAAAGTTTTCAAGATTTAGAAGTTATAAGACATTTTCCTTCATTGCAAGAAACAAAGGAAATTTTTCCAAGTTTCTTCCCTAGTCCATCTTTCTCTCCCTTGTTTTTTATTTTGCCCCTTTTTTAACTATACTGAAAAAGGTTCCAAACTAAAATGTCTGAAGTTGCCTGACCATTACTTTCAACATTATTACTGAAACTGTCCACACATATATTTAAAAGATATATTTTTTTCATCAGCTTGAATTTCTTCTCTCAAATACTTTCAATGTCTTTATGTCCCAACTTAGCTGGAATGAAGGCTTCCTTAGACATTAAAAACTGCCCAAAGAAAACCAGGAATACTAAGACTCTCACTCGTGACCAGAGGCGGCACATTAAGAGGTGGGAATACTTCATTGCTGCAGAAGAAGTCATTTGGGATTATGCACCTGTAATACCAGCAAACATGGACAAGTGAGTATTAGAGGTTCTTATCACTGTTGAAGGATCAAGACATCATCAGTCGGGCCCAAGCAGTATAGGGTGAAATGCCATGAGTTGACATTGCTTAACTGTCAGATCAATCTGAAATTATCCCAAAATCACCAAGGAAACTCAGCATAAGAGTAGTAATAATAGTAATAGCAAGGGTAGAAATAGCTAACACTTGTTAAATGCTTGATACTTCCAAGCACTGTGTTCAAACCTTTCTAAGAGCTTCATTTTAATTCCACAAGTTAAAGACAGTTCTTATTTTGTAGATTAGGAAATCACATGATCATCTCAATAGATGCAGAAAAGACATTTGACAAACATCCTTTAGTGATAAAGATTCTCAATAAACCCAGTCTAAAAGGAATGTTCCTCAACATAATAAAGGGCACATACAACAAATCCTAAGATAACATACTCAATGGAAAAGCTGAAAACTTTTCCTCTAAGATCATGAATAATACAAGTATGCCTACTTTCATCACTTCTCTTCAACATAGTACCAGAAATCCTAGCCAGAGCACTCCAGCAAAAAAAAAAAAAAAAAAAAAAAAAAAAAAAAAAAAAAAAAAAAAAAAAAAAAAAAAA
>PVIJ01014703.1:0-39457 GCA_004024925.1 Scalopus aquaticus
GCTGCTCCCCTCAGCAGTGGATTTCAGTGGATCCGCCTGTTCTGCTCCCCACTCTGTCTCCGGGGAGTCCTCTCACTACAATCCTCTACACCCAGCCTTGTATGCATAAATAAATAAATATTTTGATAAAAATATAAAGGCTGTAGAACCTCACAGAAGGCAAAAGTTGACCTTTCCCAAAGCAAGAGAGGAATAAATGGAAGAAGGGAAGGATTCCAGTTGCCTGGCTGGAAACTAGTCTGGATTTGTAGGATGAAGCAAGAGGCGGCGGAGAGGTCTCATTTGTCCAAATATTGTCAAAGTCTGAACAGCCTCATCTAATTAAAATTGGGATGTGATTTTCGACAGGGAGGAAGAGGCAGAATACAGCTATGAGAAGAATTCTCAAAATCAGCGTCTTTTTGAAAAACTGAACTGTTCCCCAAATGAAAGACTCGACTATTCTTAAACAGATCAGAAGAAAGTAAGGGGAAATTTTTTTACTGAATTTCTAAGTAGCGCTTGAAATAATTATAAAAAAAAAATCAGGCTACGATCAAATAAGCGTCTTTAAATTTAAAAGGATAAAGTTAACAAGCCAAGGAAATGGGGGGAGAGACAACAAAGTGTGCAGACTTAAAAACAAAGTTTATTAAAATGTGGAATAAAAATGATTCTCTCACACATATCAGGTTCTCTCCCCTTCTCCCCATCCCTTTTCAAAATAAGGACTGATTACCACAATAAAAATTTTTTAAACTCAACCAAATAATAAAATGAGTGAACAACGAAACATACAAAAAGAAACACTATCAAACTTCCAAACCAACAGCACCCCTGACAGCATCCTGGTCAGCGAGTGTTAGCAGAACTGACCATCGTGTCCAGGTGGAGTGTGACCATTTGTCCTCTGTGAAGTAAATGCACTGGCCTTCCTGCTCCGCTCCTCGGTTTTCAAATAGCATGTTAACCACAGTTATTCTGGCCTCATAAACTAACCTTCAACTAAAAGAAAACTTTATGATAATGGTTACTATTGGGCCTCCCTGGTGGTGCAGCAGTTAAGCGCTGTACTGTGGAGCTGCCGGCAGCGGCGACGCAAGTTCAATCCCCAGCCGGGGAGATTCCCACATGGCGCGGCAGACCTCTCCTGCCTTGCCCGCTGCTCCCCTCAGCAGTGTGTTTCCTTCAGTCTGCCTGTTCTGCTCCCCACTCTGTCTCTGGTGAACCCTCTCGCCACCTCAAGCCTCTGGCCTGTACCCCAGCTTGTATGGATAAATCAATAAATCTTTAAAAATAAATAATGGTTACTATTTTTTATAAGACATCTATTTTATGCACCAAATTTCTACTCTTCACAGGGCACGGGACCTATAAAATCCAGAGAGCAGCCCAGAATCCACAGGCGTCCAGTGTATGTGTTACCACGATCACATCAATAAAGTAGCAGGTCTGTGATCTTTGCTAATTGGAGATAAAGTGATGGTGAATGTTATTAGTGTGCCTGTATGTGATAGAACATTACATACACATTAAAATGAGATTTACTGTCAATTTTCAATAATATGATGTCAGTATCATAGGCACAAAATATAACAAGTATGTAGCATTTGCAAAAGCAGTGCTCAATATTTTGTGTCTAATGTTATTGCAACTCCGAAATTACTCATCAGAAATATATTACAAAACAACAACCGTGGTTGTCTTTGGTGAAGGTATTACTGGTGAATTTTTCCTTTTTATACATGTTTTCCATTATATGCATTCATTATTTTAATCATGTTTTCATTTCAACAACACGGTACCTCCTTATCTAATTAAAACTTGGGATGGACTGCCATGAAATTTCAGATACAAATACAGGTCTCAGAAAGCCAACATCCCCAGACTATGAGATAATCTGTTTAGAGTTTCGTATATAGTGATACGTCCTAGCAGACTTTATAAACACACAAGCTTGTGCAGATTGTATGTGAGCATGTTGAAGATGAGTATTGTATTAAATATATTCTACAACTTGCTATTTCCAGGTAATAAGGTATATGTGCAATTTTCTATTACATTTATAATCAGATATTATTTTTTATGACATTGCTATAAAAGAGAAGGCCACCTCATTACTCATGGGGCGATGGCCTAGGGGCCAGGTGCTCCCAAGAGCGGCGAATGTCCCAGAGCTTTGCTACACTGGGCTCCGGGGCCAGTTACAATTATTTATGTCTACCAGCGCACGCTTGAATGAATAGATGAATAGAGTCCCCTGCTTAACATCCTGAAAGGAACACAAATTAACTGATTTTTCTTGCAGTCCTTGTAGATGATAACCAGTACAGAGGAAACTCAAAGCCTCTTTTTTTAAGAAAATATTAAATTAAAAAACAACAACAACACTCACTCACAAAAAAGACCCCCTTCATTTGACGTAAGTGGCAAAGGGTATCACCGAACCAGCCCATGATTTGACTGAAGCATGCCAGTCGCATTCACATCTGCTTTTGCTCATAATGAAAGAGGAAGATTTATACCAAATGCTTTTGTGAAATGTAATATCAGACAGACCAAGATAACTGTATGTTTGCCTTAATAAGCACCAATAGCAGAATGCACAAGGGCACAAAAATAAAATGCTACACTTAGAGACTATCTGGAGCCCCAGATCGGAAACGCCAGCTGAACCGATTTCGTGAGTGGCGCGGAGATCACGGCAAGGAGACGCACTGAAGAACAGCGGTCATCAGGCTGAGCCCAGCGCAGCCAAGGTGTGGGTGCAGACTCACGCCCTGGGGTCCCTGGGAGCCCAAGGAGTGTGGGCCCTCCCCAGAGCTACAGGGAACCAGAGAAAGTTCCAGAAAGGAACAGGAAAGCAAGAGCACAGTGGCAGGCAGACCAAGTGAAAGGGGCAGAGCTCAGAATTAGCTGCAGCAGAGAATCACACCACGGGCCAGGGGGGCTGGGAACTGGGGGGAGTCCTTCCAGGGGTGTGGGTCTCCCAGGTGATTTCATGGTGTCGTGAGCTCAGAATGGTTTTGTCCTAAAAAACTCAGTTTTTCTGAAAATATGCTTATTCACTGCCATGTTTAACAAGAGAGAAATGGGCTTGTGAGCTGTCATGGAACCTCAATTGAACCTCAACTGATAGAAATGTGGGTTCCTCCATGTCCTCGTTTTTGTCTCACTTACCACAGAGGGAAGAGGCAGCTGGAGACTCTGTGTCCCTGCTCATGAATCACCACGAGGACGCACTGCCAGCAGGGCGCTCCAGCCCAGTCGCACACCAACGCCTCGAAAAAGAGAACAGCAGAGATTCTATTAGCCAATTTTCCAAGTGGTTGTGATCATAGCTCATCAGTTCTAGAAAGTTCCATGACTGCCCTGCACAGTCTCACAGCTGCTTTAGCAAAGTACACAGGACAGCTGGGAAGGAGACCAAGGTGCCCTCTTTTGGCACCCATAGGTGGCACTCTTCAGAAAAGGAAAACACAAGTCCAACCGCTACCAACCTACGCAAGCGAGCCTCAGAGAGCAACCAAAAGGAACGCCATCCCAAGCCCATTTAATTGCGCGAAGCACTTTGAAAATCAAATCAGATTGGTTTTGTGAAGTCACACATTCTAGGATGTCTCTTTCATGCCCTTTTGGAGAACAGAGTACCTTACATTTCCAAAACAGGACACAAAGGCAGAAGGTGTAGAATGAATGATTCCAGGAATTTGAGTTTGTGTTTTTATTTACATATTCATGTACTTGGAGCACAACATTTTATAAGAGAAAGAACTGTAAGCAGTAAAGAAATTTGGGCCTCCCTGGTGGCACAAGGGTTAAATCTCAGCCTATGAAGCCATCAGCAGCCACTGCAGCATGAGCTCGATCCCCGGCCAGGGAGCTTCCCACAGGGCACAGCAGACCTCTCCTGTCTCCCCGCTGCTCCCCTCGGCAGTGGATTTCAGTGGATCCGTCTGTTCTACTCCCCACTTTGTCTCTCACCACCCCACACCTCTGGTGTATACCCGGCTTATATGCATAAATAAATAAATCTTTAAAAAAAAAAAAGAAGTTCACTTTACTGAAATCATGTAAATCAGCCCAAATTTCCCCATTCAAGTTAACATATAAAAGTCCTGAAAACTTGATAATGTAAAGTAATGCGAAGACCAACTGCAAGACCTCACCCTTCCTAAAGCCAAGTAGTCCAGAAGTTGAAGAAACGAGCTGCTTTCTACTTCTTACTCATAAGGGACGACCTTATTTGGGTCCACCCATCCTTAGTGAAGTTCTCCTGTTCCTTCAGATGCTGTGGCGCCCACGCTCTGCTGTGACCCAGTTGGTGCAGCCCTGCTCTCCCCCTCCGCAGCCTCTCGCTGCCATAAGCCTGGAGCACACGGAGCTATCTGTCCCACAACACTCTTCTTCAGCAGCTGAGAATGAGGACAAGAAAATGCGAGAAAACTTCCCAGGATATTCTGGAACATTCTGATTTTCTCTACGCCACGATCCCCACTTTCAACTTCAGTAATTATCTCACGGCCATCTGCCTACAGAAAATGAACTGCAGCATCTGGAAATGTGTAGTTTTATAACTGCTGAGATGCCACTGGGGGGTTCTGAGGTTCCGAGTCCAGGGGCAGTGGCCGATCCTGGGGTTCTTGGCCTCCAGGCAGTGCCCTGTGAGTCCACGGCCCCAACAGAGACATCCGGCACTCCATTCAGAACCACCGGGGGACACCCGAGCCCAGGTGCAACCCCGCGGCCGCGACCCCAATGCGGTCCCTGCTGCATCTTTGACAGTCCCTGACATCACCCTTTGGAAAGGAGGAGGGACAGATGCAAATCCTTGCGGCCCAAGGAGGAGGAAGGGGACTGTCACCGGGTCAGCAGGCCTCGGTCCAGGGCAGGCCCTGCGCTCGGCCAGCGTCTCCCAACCAAGAATGTGTCCTTGGGTGTGGCGACAAATGTGTTCTCCGTTGGGTCGTCCTTACTGAACAGCTGTTCAACTTCTTCTCCGGGGCCTTGCGTCTGTTTTACAGTTACTTCGATTCTTTCAATTTCCTTCTTCCTTGTACTGTCTCACAATTACTTCTGTTTTACAATTACTTTGGTTCTTTCAATTTCCTTGTGCATGTCTGTATCACAGTCGGACAGACGCACTGGCCGTGCCCACAAACCCCTGGCAACCCCTACAGGCTCCCAGGGGTCAGAGGGAAATGAAAACTGGGTTGGCCAGGGCCTTCCTGGTGGTGCAGGGGTTAAGTCTCAGCCTATGAAGCTGTCGCAGCCACTGCAGCACGAGTTCCATCCCCGGCCAGGGAGCTTCCCACATGGCACAGCAGACCTCTCCTGTCTCCCCGCTGCTCCCCTCAGCAATGGGTTTCAGTGGATCTGCCTGTTCTGCTCCCCACTCTGTCTCTGGGGAGTCCTCTCACCACCCCCACCCCGTACCTCTGGCCTATACCCCAGTTCTTGTGTACATAAATAAATAAATCTTTAAAACAAAAAAAAAAGAAAAGAAAACTGCGTTGGCCATGAGGTGTGGGGGCTGAGTTCTCCTCTTCCGCTCTGCGAGGTCCCAAACCAGCCAATGGGGTGCGAGCTAGGACACCTGTGAGGGCAGCCACTCTCCACTGGCCACGGAGACAGGCCAGAGAGACATGTAAGAATTCAGAAATGCTGCTGCAACCAGCTAACAAGCGGCAGCCACAGCAGCACAGCCAGACAGTCCAGATTCAACCTTCAGGCTTCAAATCCCGGCCCCTCCTGGGCCAAGGCCGCACCCAAGTGGCTGAGGTCCACGCAGAGCTCGCGCGGCTCGGGCGACGCGCCTCCTCGGAATCTGGAGCCCGACCCAGATTCCGACACCAGCAGGCGGGACCGGGCCTACTCCCCGGGCTTTCTGTGCCTGTGTTTACATCAAGGGTGAGGAAGAGCCCTCGCCAGCCCATGCGGGACAGTCCAAGGGAGGACACCAGGCCCTTCGGCTGGGACGGCCGGGCCCTGCTGATCGGGGTCCCACTCTCTGAGGGCACTGACACCATTCGACACGACACCCTGCATGAGCAGTGGAGACCGGCAGTGGAAACCACAGCAACAAGCAGTGACCTTGAAGGGAAGCCTGCCCTTCAGCTCTGGGGGGTCAGTGTTGCCCATTGTCCAGTGAGGTCAAGCTTAGCTGGTGTGCAAGCCGGAAGCCACTGACGCAGTTTCTAGAAAATGAGGAGAAAGTCCAAAAGCAAAGAGATGATGAGGCCTCAGAGGCTGTGCTCGGGCAGGAGTGTGGACATCGCCACGGGCAGCAACCGCCCACGCAACGAGAAACCGCTCGTGCTGGACGGATGGCGTCCCCCTTCCACGCACGTCACCTGGTCTTTCCTCCTCCAGCTCCAGCAGAAACAGCCTCTTCCATGCTGGGTTGTGATTCTCCACTGGGAAAAAGGGTGCTCCCTGCACACGGGGCAGAGCTGTGCCTGCAAGACTCGCTCGCACAAACAGCAGGTCCGCCCAGAAGCCCTGCCTGGGGGCACCTCAGGGGTGCCGAAACAGCCGCTAAACTGAAATGCCCAGTCCAATTTAAACATGAACTAGGACACACCACACACCCGCCCACACAAGGCTTCCTGCTAAACAGGCCGCCTTCCCTGCCCACCCAGCTGAAAACGAGCAAAATGTGCATGGAAACATCCTCCGCGCCGCCCCGGTCGGCAGGGCAAGGCCTGGAGCCTTCAAGACGAGAGAGAGGCGACCACCTCCAGGCCTGAGGGCTCAGTTCAGACACGGAACCCCCCACACCCCTCGGGCAGTCACCGGAAGTGAGACAGAAACAGCAAGGCCACCTGCAGCATAAGGGCGACCCGCTGTGTGTATTGGGGGGGCCCCACCCAGAAGCAGAGGGGCCAGGAAAATTCACCTGTGGCCGCGGGGTTGCTGGAGACAGAGCCTCTCAGGGGTCACCCAGTTACCCCGTCCAGCACACCCCCAGCTGGGCAACCTCGCGGTTAGAAGACAAAGACCCAGTTATGGAGTCTGAGTGGTGGAATCTGTGCCCCGGCTGCCCCCGCCACCCCGCGCAGCACGTCCAGCATTCGAGAAGAAGTGTGAAGGTGAAGAGCAAGACGCACTTAGACGGGAGGGGCGTGCAGGGGAGGCGGGGGCCACACCGGCCCTCCCGGAGCACGGACCCCCCTCCAGGCTTCCGCGGCAGGCATCAGAGGTGGCCCCGCCGAGCAGGCCCACTTGGATCCCCCAAATATTAGCTGTCCACTGCTTTACAGCCAAGGTGAACGCAGGATGCCAACTGAGGCTTCTTGGCCTTATTTTTTCAGAGAGGGTATTGATTTGTTCGCTGTGGCTTCTGAACTTCAGACCTTCCTGGACATCAGGACGTGTGAGTGTGGGCAGGACAGAGACGGACAGAGAGAAGGCCCAGTTGTCCCTCACCCCCTGGCAAGGGGCCCTCCCTGTGCCCAGCCACGGCCGGTGCGGACCAGCCAGGCCAGGGACGCTGGCTTCCCATGGAGACGGCACCAGTGCGCGCCGCTGCGGCTTCGCAGGACAGACGTCTGCCCCCAGGGACGCGATAAACGCACGGGAAGGTCTTGGGAGCCCAAGCCAGGCACTCACATGCCACCCGGCAAGAAATAAGCCGAGCCCTCCTCACCTACCCGCGCATGAGGCCCTCGGGGATGTCCTTCCCACACACACACACTGAGGGCAGGAGAGACAGGAGATGACTTCCTGTGAGTAACCCACCCATTGTTTTCCGTTCAAATAATGCCACACACTCATCAGGACCATTTAATCAAGAATCTCCTGGGTAAGTCTCTTACAGACATTTAAAAAGACAATTGTCGGTTGTCATAACTTCTCCTCTTGGGCTCTCTAGCTGGATTAGGGCCTCCCTAAGGAGACATGTGACTTCTTCTGCCCCATTTAGGTCATTTAATGATGCAGTGAGAAGGCTCTGAGGCCAGCAGAGGCAAATCCCACCTCCCTTTGAAAACTCTGCCCGAAGAGGAAGAGAAACGCACTTTCTGCAGAAACTTGCACACCCACTCCGCCTGCAGAGCCCTCTAAGGTGCTTCAGAAACCTTAAAACCAGCTGAGACCTACAGAAAAGGGGAGGTGGAAGCTGAGGGCTTCTTTTCTCAGAGCAGTGACTAATCCTTGCAACATTTGGGAGGAAAGAAACGCGATGGATTTTCATTTAGTTTCGTGCAGAAGATCCTTCGCTGAGTCTTTCAAGCCAGCGGGCGCTGCTGCCCAGGAACCAAAATATTGCTTTGTAACTAGAATAAAGCAGGGAATGAATAAGTGCTTCCTCTCCCTTCTCCCCACAGGAGACAGCGCCGGGAGAGCAGAGCCACTGAGACACATGGGAACGGAGGGAACGGGAGAGCGAGGCAAAAGGACTCCTTTATTAAAGCAAACAAGTGGCCAAAATTGGGCAAATCCTCCAAATGAGCAATTTCTGAAACCGGCTCTCTGAGGCCCCCAAGGACTCAGAGTAGCGACGACTTTCTCCCTCCTCCCTCTCCAGACCAGATGTTCAAAGGGCCGGCTTGCTTTCATGCAGCAATTTTGAAGGCTCACACAAGTGGTCAATTTGCAGAGGCAACTGGAATCTCAGTTTTCATTTTGACAGCTAAATTGGCCCATCCTGGGTAGACTCTAGGCCCGAACCCCAAAAGAAAAGGGTGGCTCAGCTTTTGGAAAAATGTGGCCTCTCAACACGCACTAGTTCAGAGTGACGCACCGACCAGACTCAGCCTGCAGACGACGGTTACCCGCCCAAAGGGCTTCAAGACAAAACCCTAGATCGCAATTCAAAATTGAATTCTAAGACCAAGATTTAACGCTAAAAACAATCATCCCGCTCCTATAGCTAGTAGCTTCTGCTAAAGCACAGGAGGACGTGCCTTCTCCATCAGCCCTTTGGTCCTTACCCACAGGACCTACGAGGGAAAGAGAAGAGGGAAAGAGAAGAGGGAAAGCCCACCACGATGAAACCACAAGTGACCCCCGCGCCTCCCCAGAAACAGCCCAGCCAGAACAGGAAGGGGCGAGGGGGCTTAGTTACCCCTGCAAAGACAGTGCCGGCGAAATTCACAATGAACTGTTGGTGAACTGGTAATGGGCTAAAAATCATGCAGAAAAAATTTTGCCCAAAAGAGGAGCAGTTTCCCTGAAATTTCCAGATGCCAAGGAAGCTCTCCTCCAACTCTTCAGAGAAATGAAAAGACGGTCTCCTTCAACTCCAAGGACAAGAGGCTCAGCCAGAGCCCAGCCCGCCTGACTTAAGTGCCGGCCGTCACCTCTGCACCCCCCGACTCATTCATGTGTGCGCCCCAGCTCTGCGGTTTGACACAGACCACGGAGGCCAGCGCTGCACACACGTGTGTTTTGACTTAGAGTCACAAGGATCTTGCTGTGGGTCTCCACCCCGCCAGGGTTCCAAAGTCCCCGCGTAATCCCAGCTCTCCAAAGTCTCAAAGAATAAACGACTTCGAATCCTGCTGGGTCCTCATTGCCAAGGCTGGGTCCCGAGGCCCCCAGAAGGAGGGCGCCCCTGCTGGGGGCGGGCAGGTGGCTGGGGGCGGGGTCTCCCGCCTAAGCGTGAGCCCCAAGCCTGGGAGACTCGGGAGGCGCAGCTCCGTGCAGCCTGGGCGCGCACGGCCAGGCCTCATTCTGTTCTGCCCGTCACCCTCCCGATACCAACTAGGGACCAACGCAGAGACAGGGGATGCTGCTCGCGCCAGACGGGCCTCGCCTCCCCTCAGCACTGCTGTGTCTGCTGTTCACATGCACGGGGATCCAAGTTTTCCCTTCTCTACAAACTCGGGCGATGAGCCACCTCAGCCATTTCAGTGTCCATCTCAGCGGACAGAACGGCCTGGGGAGAAGCCGCACAGCTCCACGCGTGCCGTGCGGGGAACAAACCCCTCAGCTGCCTCTGCTAGTCGCCCCGCCCACTGCAGCGCTGACAGACGATCTGGGCCATCGGACGCCACAGGGAACGGGGGCGTGTTGCCGCGGAGCGCACGCCCCCCGCGCTAGCCCGCTCGTCACTGCACTAACGCAGCTCGCAGGCCTGCCTGGCCCGGGGTCGCCCCCAGACTCCACGGGGCTCTCGTGCCCTTAGGCTGCTCAGCGATGTCCCCCCAGCCCCCAGCAGGAGCCAGTGAATATCTGTCGGCCTCTCCCGCGTCCCGCAGAGGTGCGCCCCCCCAGTGTGGCCATCCCCGGGGCAGCAGCGCTGCAAACACCCGGGCGCTGAAACCGCAGACAAGAGCCCGCGTTCAAACGGCGGTTGACTGCACTGGGGCCGATAAGCCCCAATATTGAACGTGAGACAGAGCACCTGCCCTGCCCTGCCGGCTTCTCCCGGCTTCTAAAGGCACCAGAAGGACCAGCCGGTGCTCAGCCCTTGCGAGGGTGTCCCGGCTGCCCCATCTCTACACTCTGGAGAGAGTTATAAGTCACAACAGTGACATGTAATTTTGATGACAGCCGCTGTCCTCAAATATTCTTTGGGGAAACCACCAGCCCGTGGTTGGCGGCAGCATAAAGTGTTTACTGCTGTCCTCTGAGAGACCCAACTTCCCACTAGGTCTCGCCTGTGTCCACAGTCTGGGGCACACAGGGGTCTTTGCACCGAAGCCCAAAAGCCGCAAACGGATCGTACGCAGCCTAAGAAGGGTGAGGGGACGACCAGACGTGGCCCAGGTGAGGACCCCCGTCCTCAGGGAACCTCAGAGCCATCAGCTTCCCCACCTCGTCCCTGCTCAAAGAGCGGCCATCTGCGTAGCAGGATGCCTTGACTTGGCAGGGTGTGAGTACAGGCAGCAGGGCTGGCTCCTCGGAAACCACCCAGGAAAGAGAAAGAAAAAGGAACCACGCGTGATTACATGGAGTTAGCTTGACACCTAACTTCTCCAGCGCCCCATGATAAACCCCATGGGAAGAGGCTCCACTTTACCCCAATCTTCACCTCTTCCGGTTGCGTCTTCCCTTTGCCTGCCCTGGGCTCAGCACCAGCTCTCCCTGTCCTGGGCTCCTCGCTGCCTTCAGCTTCGAGAGAGAAGGAACCACAAAGAAGGGCGGGCGCAGTCTCGTTCCCTGAAAGCCACGCTCCGAAACCCTCAGCGCTCAGTAGGCACTTTCATTCCTGTTGAAATCACAGGAGGGGGCCCCTCTCTCAATTCCAGTTCCTGCGACAGATGCGGGTTGTCTACACAGCACGAGCCTCCCGAGCACGAGGTGGCGCAGGCACCGCAAAGCTGGACTTGTCACAGAGTCAGCAGCCAAGAGGAGCCAGGTCAAGACTCAGCTGTCTCTGCACTCGGTGCCCCTTCCCTGCAGAGTGCATTCAGACGGCCGACCCGCTCCCCCTCGCCCACAGGCCCCGAGGCTGCAGGGGGTGGGGAGGAGGGTCTCAGCCCTGGCAGGACCCACACGTAGCACCATACTGTCCAACCCAGACCCAGCCGAGCTTTCTTCTCACCTCCAGACATGCTCTCCTCCTAACAACATTCTAAAGGGGACACTGGGGGCACGCACGAGGTGGCACAGGCACCGCAAAGCCGGACTTGTCAGAGGTCAGCAGCCAGGCCATAGCCGCTGTCCACACCAGCCAGGGAGGTGCCTGAGCACCAGCCATTGCAAAAGGTCCACCCGGCTACTTCCCCAGGGCCAGGCGGAGGCCCTGGAGACGGGGGGGCCAGGCAGGTAGGCTCCCCAAGGAGTCTAACCTGGCCCCCAAGAAAGACAGTCCTGGAGCCGCTTGGAGGTTGTCAGTCCGTCCACTACGATGCCGCCATCACCAACGACACAGCAACGGACAGTCCGCCCAGTGGCTGCAGTCTGAACCGCCGCCTCCCCCGCCGGGATTCAGAGGCCCCAGGAGTCGGGGAGCCCCAGCCTCACTTCTTTCATCCAGGAATGGATCTTGGTGACTAAAAGGAAAACTAGGTCTCTCCTTATTCATGAATTCATGTGTGTGAATTCATTGCCTCAATAAAATGCATTTCTACCCCAAAATGCGCTGTTGGCCATGAGGTCAAAGCTACGAATCGACGCCACTAAATGAGGTGTCTAAGCAGAAACATCGATAACCAAGGTTCTCGACCGACGGAGGATGAGGGTGCTGTGCCCAGCGGCTCCAGGGGCCCGGCCCTGGTACCCCGGCAGTGGTGGTTCAGTATCCGCCGGTTCGGTAGTCGCCGATTCAGTTATTGCTGTTCTGGTATCCGCAACGGCCTTACAGAGCCAAGGCCCGGTGAATACTAAGGACGGGCTGCACGTGACATGAGTGACAGAGAGGACCCAACAAATAACAGCCTCCCCAGCTCCGCCCAGCACTGACTAGCAGGTGGGCCCGCCTCGCGGAGGAGCAGCCGCCTCCCGCAGGGAGCACCGCAGTCGCGCGACAGACCCACGGGCACCAGCTACTGCTCTGTCCTGGACAGCGCGACCCGGCCCTGCGAGCATCAGGGGCGCAGACTGGTCTTGCGAGTTGCCAGCTGCTGCGGCCCGGAGCCCAAACGTCTGCCAGGAAGCGCCACGGGCAGAGGCCTCTCTGGAGTGAGCCAAGAGTGAAGATTAGCCCCTGAAGACGCAGCACCCCGAGCAACTACCAGGCTTTGGGTGACAGGCCGTGGCAAGGTCGCCTGAAGAGAGGCCTGGCTGGGCAGGCGGGTGCAGCGCTCATTACATGAGCGAGCCAGACCCGACTCCGCCTCCGGTAACGATCTTTGCTCCCTCGATGTCCGGGATGGCTCCGGTCTAAAGGGCTGACTGTGTCTCCTTACACTGCTGATCACGGGCTCTTGACAACTGAGGCTATTCACGGGGCTTCCAGATTCCGAAGCACACACTGGGCCCCGGGGTTCTCGTGGCTTGCGGGTGGGGCAGGAGCGTACGGCCTAGATACACAGTGTAGGAAACAGCAAAATTCAACTGTTGCGCCGCGAGGACGCTTTCCCAGTCCAGGAAGGTCTTGCAAGGTCTTCTTATCTTAATTGAGTCCCTCTCAGCACGCTACATCTTTCACATGAAAAAATAAAATAAGCAAAGCAATTCATAAATGCACGGAATGGAAAAGGCCTGAGCTCTCCCCTGCTTGTTACCTGAGCGTCTGGCAGTAACCTCTTCCCTTTTATTATAATACTAAGAATTAGATGATGCTCAGTGAAATGTCAGAAGTAAAAATTAAAATATCAAATGGTTTCACTTCTAAGAGGAATAGAGAGGAACTAGTAAGGGATTGGGGGGAAAAATAACAACAACAACAAAATTAACAGGCAACTGTAAGTCAGAGACATTCTGCAAGGGAGGGGAGGGAGAGGGATCAAAACGGGGGAGAGAAGAGCACGAGGGACTATGGGGGTGGTGCAGGGGTGAATTGGTGGTGCAAATTTTACGGGGATTACACCTGAAAGGAGAAGGCAAGCATCGTACAAAAATGAACAATGCTGTAAAATATACATAAATAAATTATAATAAAATTTTTTTAAAGTATTAGAACCACTGCCTTTTGGGATGGAATCGACTTCCCCTTTTATGGTTAAAAAGAAGCGAGCACCTTCCTCCACCTCCACGCTGCGAGCCGCCGGCAGCCAGTGAGCAGAAAAGGGAAACGACTGAGCAGCGCACGCCACCGCCAAGCCCGAAGCCACAGCGTCTACCTGGACCACCCAAAGCTAAGAGGCAGGCGGCACAGCCCCCACGAGGATCAGGGGAATCTTAAGGACCCCGGCGTCCTGGAGAGCAGTCAGGTGCCAGGATCTTCTCTCACCGCCTCGGCCAGGCCCTCGTCTTGCCTGGACCCCGAGATGGTGACAGCTGCAAACCAGCCACACCCTGGCCCGTGTCCGGGTCATCCGGAGCACTGTCTGCGACTTCCAGGGAAACCAGCAGGCCAGACCGGGAAGGGCTCCCGAGTGGGACCAAGAAGCTTGGAACAGGTGAGAATGAGGCGTTACAAACGCCTCCTGCATCAGGCTCAGCTCTGAAACCCCCTGGTCACTGAGGTGCCAGACGCTAGCTAAGCACCTGCACATCCGGGCTGGCCCAGTGTGGGGGGCCCCGGGGCAGCAGCAGCAGGAAAGGGAGGCGTGAGCACCACTAAGATTTTGCAGCTCTACTTTGGAACTGAAAAGCTGAGATATGGTTGATATTTAACTAAAACTTCCAGAAGACCCTTCTGGGGAGGGAGAGCAGGTCGCAAAGCTCAAGGCAAAAGAGAAGATGCGTCTCTCAGGAGGCCCCACCCAGGAACCAGCCCTGTGGCCAGCCCAGCGGAGCTGCTCCGATTCCCTGCCGCCGGCAGTGTCAGGGCTTTGATTGGACATCAACTGTATTACAGCAAACCTTTCCGGGCTCCCTGCAGAATTACACCCCCAACTTCATCTTTCTTTCTTTGTTTTTATTGCATTATATTTTTAGTGCAGTAATGTGGGTTGACAACACTGTATGTTACCTGCAGCTACAGGTAACCCCTCGTCAGTGTAGGTGACCACACCACCTGGCCCACCAGCAAAGCCCCAAGTATCCTCCCCCACAATCCACTGAGCCCCTCCCGCTCTGGGACTCCCAGTTCTGCTATGAGACTTGCAGGGTTCGTCTTGGTTTGGTTATATCTGTTCCTTTGTTTTGCTTCTCTGTATTCTACATGTGAGTGAAACCACCTGGTATTTGTTTTTCTACGTCTGACTTATTTCACTTAGTATCGTCCCTTCCAGTTCTAGCCACGCTGTCCCAAATGACCTGTTCGTCTCTTTTCACGGCTGAGTAGCAGTCCACTGCGCACACAGACCACAGCTTCTTAGCCCTCTCCCCTGCGTTGGGCACTTGGGTTGTGCCCACGAATTGGCTGCTATAAGCACTGACTCGCAGCTTCACTCTCCAGCTGGGGTCCCTTTCTGGCCAGCCCCACAAAGAACTGCCTGTCCCCAGCCCAGCTGGGGGTGGGGGGGTGCATGTCGTGGTCGCAGCATGCCTTGCTGGGAAATCTAATCTCCCTCCTGCAACGGGCTGCAAATAATTACTTCTGTAAAAAAGCCAGCGGCAGGCTCAGGGTGCAGGTCAGAAGCAGGTCCGGCCAGGGATGAGGACCGAAGTAATTGGAAACAGAGAAGAAAACATAACAAAGCGAGAAAATGGAAAACCTAAGCTTTGCGGGGAATTCAAGGAGAGGCAGAGAGGGAGAGGACAGGGAGAAAAAAGGAGCATTTCTGGGGGAAGGTCGGGCACAGAGCACAGTTAGGAAAAGCTGTGATCTGGGGCCCTAACAAAAGCAGCTGTGTCCCTGGCCTCGGCTTCCTGTCCCCCAGCCGGCGCTGATGTGGCCTGACTGTACCCCAAACCGCAGAAAGGCTGGAGGAGCAAGTAGGTCTAAGTCAGTCCAGCTGGAAAAACAGCAGAAGGGTGGAAACAGCAGAGTTTTGAAAGTGAAATACAGTGATTCAAAGCAAGGGGGGGCTCCCATCTGGGGGCGCAGGAGCTGGGACCCCACCAGACAGCATCGTAACCACCACTTGGGAAGTGCCATTCACTGAGCAAGGTGACAGGGGCTCTGCAGAAACGCCTGCCCAGATGCCCCACAGAGGGCCCGAGCCAGCCTTTCATCTCCGCACGAAAACCTCCTCGGTCCCGAGTGTGCCAGAATGCCCGGACACGGAACACTTCTAGGGTTCCGCTCCGGTTCCCCCTGAAGTTCTCTAAACCGAGCGTTGCGGATGAGCCCAACGAGCGCCCCATTCAGAGCTCTCGGGAGTTCCGTGTTCTGGGGCTGAGAGGCTGCTGCTTCCGGGCTGTTGCCAGCCTCGTGGCCTTCAGCACAGCTCAAGACCCTGAGGGACGGCCTTAAGACGGGGGACAGCCACTGCCTGGGCGGCCCCCGAGGACAGAAGCAAAGCTGCGCCCCGGGAGAAGGGGTTCTTCAGACCCAAGCCCTCACGGCCGCCCTACTCCTGCAGGCGCCCAGGGGCTGGGGAATGCACACTGCTCCAGAATAAGGTGTCTGGGACCCGTGGGCTTCCTAGCAAGGCTGGTTCCGTGGCCTTTTCAGGACGCACATTCCTTCGAGGCCACATGGGGGGCCAGGATGTGTTTCTTGGATGATCCTTTTTCCGGGAGAGATGTGAGGAGACAATTATGGCCGCAAGAGGATAAGAATGAACCTTTCATTGCAAGATGAGCTTCTGCCAACCACACACTTTGCTCGAATTTAAGCAGCTTTGCTCGTCAGCACGTCGCTGTGAACCCGTCTCCGCAGGCCCAGCCTGTGAGGCGGGCGGGGCGCAGCAGCGGCTGTGCTCGGGGTCTGCATGAAGGCCCCCCAAGGCTCGACCCAGAGGTGCAGGAGGGGAGGTCTCCACGAAGAATCTGTGGCCGTGTTCAAAGCCCGCCCGCTGGGAAGGCCCCCAGGGACCCCAAATGCGGACGGCAGCGTCATCACCAACATCAACCTCGACACACGACCCAGGGAGGCTTCAAGGAGGCATGAGGGGAGCCTGCAGGAGGCTGAGAGCCGACAGGCCTCACTCCCGAATCCAGTCTGCAGCGCCAGCCGCCCGCGGCCGCAGAGCCCCGCGCTTTCACTCGGGAAGGCAGAGTCCAGTGAAAACTGATTCCAGCAGCCTAAGAAGAATCCGCCCTTGACGGACCAATTCACAGGATGAAGTAGGGCTCAGCAAGCTTTTAATCAATGCCAGTGCCAATAACTCAGAAACAGTGCAGATTGCGTGCCATCCACATAGGCTAGGGGCTGCAAGCCAACTTTTTATTCTTTTATTTGTTCATAAATACAGTGCTTTATTTTTTTTAAAGATTTATTTATTTATGCATACAAGAGCTGGAGTGTAGACCAGAGGTGGAGGGGTGGTGAGAGGGTTCACCAGAGACAGAGTGGGGTGCAGAACAGGCGGATCTACTGAAATCCACTGCTGAGGGGAGCAGCGGGGAGACAGGAGAGGGCTGCTGCGCCCTGTGGGAAGCTCCCTGGCTGGGGATCGAACTCGTGCTGCAGTAGCTGCAGACAGCTGCGTAGTGCTGAGACCTAACCCCTTGCGCCACCAATGGAGGCCCTACTCCATAATCATTTTAAAACAAGCAAGGCCTTCATCAAATATGAGAGGGAAAAGTCACATAACATCAAAACACACAACAGTGGACCTTCGGTTACTAACCACAAGAGTTCACTTTTTAAATTGACCAGTGCTGCTTATAAAACATCACACCAACTCTTGTCAACATATCTTTTCAGAGTTACGACGTTTCCTATCAAACGCCCTTGAGGGACTTGATAGGGACTCCCTTGCCTCGACTTGGAGGTCAGCGGTGGCACTAAGGAGAGCGCGGCTGTCTGACCAGCCAGGAGCAGGCTGATACCAAGTGTGTCCCACTGCCCGTTCGTGAGTCAGAATAAGCGTCACAATACACGCATGTGCCCAGGGAAGCAAGCTTGCACATCTTTCACAGAGTAAAGCATCCACACTTAAGCAGCCATCTCACCGTTCCCCATCAATACACTCCCAAACACAAAACCGGACATTTCCCGCTGGCGTGACCAAGGGCCCCAGACCGGGTGCCTGGAATGACAGAACCTTATTGCCCGCAGTTCTGAGGCCAGAGGTCCAAGACCAAAGCGTCTGCCCGCTCAGCCACCTCTTGCTGGTCCTCACCCAGGGAAAGAACAGAAGCACTTGGGAGTCTCCTCTTAAAGGGCATTCATCCCGCGGGGGGGTGCCGGAGACTTGTGACCTCACCTAACCTAATCACCCCAACAGCCCATCCCCAAAGGCCATCCCATCGGAGCTAGGGTTTCAACATACGAATCTGGGGGAGGGGAGGAATGCCATTTCCCCCCACTAAGTATTTTTTAAAAGAAAATTTATCAGTTAATTTATTTTTTTTAATTGTTATTAATGTCTTTTACATTTTGTATTCCCCTTGGGCAGCCCTCCACCAATTCACCCGTGATCCATCTCCATGGTCCCTTGTGTTCTTTTCTATTCCATTTTGTGCCCTTATCCTCCCCTCCCCCAGCCCCCCCTCTGCACGCGCGCGTGCGAGAGAGAGAGAGAGAGAGAGAGAGAGAGAGAGAGAAAGAGGGAGAGAGAGAAATTTATCAGTTAATTTAAATAGGATTGGTACGTCTAAATATACGCTTTGAATCTGGATTCTATTAGCGATACTAAAAAGGCATATAATAAAATATAGAATGCTAGACAGCCAAGGAGGAAAGTTTTGCCGCTTGCCCAAAGGAGTGTTATCGATCACATCTTCACTTTGGGGATGGGGGGTCAGAGGGGAGCAGATGCTTTCCTCATCTTGACATGTTTATCACTTTGAAACAGAACCAAATGTTCCAAGTTTATATTTTCTAGCTCGTAAACATCATGTCACTCCGTGTTTCATTAAACTCATTCTTCTCTGGCCTTTGAAAACGCACAAGACAATCAAGTGAAAATAAAGTGACTTCTCTTAAAGTCACATATTCCTCTGCTGATAGAAAAGTAATAAACCTTTGTCAGTATGCTTTGAAAAATGTTAGAGTATTTGTTGTCTTTTTCTTTTTTAAAATATTTATTTATGCATAGAAACTGGGGTACAGGCCAGAGGTGCAGGACAGCGAGAGGGCTCACCAGAGACAAAATGGGGAGCAGAACAGGCACATCAACGGAAACACACTGCTGAGGGGAGCAGTGGGCGAGGTAGGAGAGGTCTGCTGCGCCATGTGGGACTCTCCCCGGCTGGGCATCGAACTCACGTCTCCGCTGCCAACAGCTCCACAGCGCAGGGCTTAACCGCTGTGCCACCAGGGAGGCCCAGTATTTGTTGTCTTAACACTTTGTGTGCCGGTGCCCTTTAAATTTACCAGCCCTTGGGGCCAGCCATTTTCTGTGCCATCGCAGGAATGGTAGAAGCATTCAATAAAACACATACAACTCCTGAACTACTGGATATTAAAAAAAACTGTAACATCGCTCCTAAAACACCTGACACTTTCACCAAAACAATGTGTAAAGCTTCTAGACTGAGTATGATTAAAGAAATAGCTCCTTTAGTTCCAAATAAATCCACCGTGGCATGAAAAACTGGAGACTAGATGAACACGTATTAATACGTGAGCGGCCACCTGATACTGGTGACAAAAACACATACTAATACGTGAGCGGACCACAAAGTGTTAAGACAAATTTGGTTGATTAATGGATAAGCCAATTTTGCTATTCTTAGAGCAGGCCTCCGATTTTCCCCTCAATTTGCTATCTCGATTTTCCTAAATCTTGCTGAACAAGTAGCACATGGCTTCTCCTTGGACCTTACCCCAAAGAATCCTAAGAAAACAGAATACAGATGGTCTCACTATAATTCACATCATACATAGAAATGCTTATTTCCTTAGTCATGGGCTTCTCCCCTAGACACGCATATGACACAGAGATATTCTAGCACAGAAATGATATTTAAAAGCTCTATTAGAGGACAAGGAACTTGGACAAACCAGGAAGAAATCAGGCAATGGTGGGGAAGCTGAATCCCGAGTACTACTCGTGACTTGGCTTGGTTCTCCTCGAGGTCCCTGTACAGAATACCCGCTGGGTTTTCCAGAGTATCTACAGACAATGGGGGACCCACATGTCATCACTTAGGACAAAGGAAAAGTGATGGGGCTCACCTAGCAGACCCCAGTGGAAACATCTATTACTGCAGCCCCGAGCTGCAGGGACACCCTCACTAGCCG
Organism: Scalopus aquaticus; assembly: GCA_004024925.1. Taxonomy (NCBI): domain Eukaryota; kingdom Metazoa; phylum Chordata; class Mammalia; order Eulipotyphla; family Talpidae; genus Scalopus; species Scalopus aquaticus. The sequence continues at coordinate 19,718 of PVIJ01014703.1, forward strand.
GTCCCTGCTACAGTCCAGACACAGTGAGGTCATCCACTGGAGACTAAAAACAGCAATTCTTTGTGGCCATGCCACAGTGGACCCAAGGCTGGAAAGGCCTAGGGAATACACAGCAGGATTTTCACAGCAGAATCCAGCCAGGTCCGTGACTGCTACTCAGAAAGAGCAGGCCACCCCACTCCGCCCCGCCACTCCTTCCCCAGAAGATGCGCCTTTAAAAGAGAACTACACAATGAACTAAATTTGGGGGGCCTCCAAGTAAGAGGCAGGTAAGCAAGATTTTGTTTTCATTTTCATAAGCTTTTTGATTAGTACATTTTTTGAGGCAACGCTGAAATTAAAATGCTGCATGCCTTTTTTTTAATTTGCCAAAATGTAAAGCAATCTGAATTGTCTGTTGTACTCACGTACACACGCATGCATCCCCAAAACGCTTGGCGTTTTCCATGCTGGGACCCTAGAAAGGCATCCCCATGCTATCCTACAATCTAAATAAGTCTTTCTAACCAGGAAATCGGGGACCAGAGGAATTCAGGGGCTACGGATGTCCAAAACACAAAAAACACAGATGTCCTTAGCACTGCCCAGGAGGGCCCACCGTTAGGAGGTGGACAGCTTGAGTTGTACCACGTGACTGACAGCTGCTCCGACAGCCACGGCCCCAGATGGCCCCTCCAGAGCGAGAAGCCCGCGTGTCCCAAGCTGAGCTGACGCTCCACCGAAGAGCAAGGACGCGCCTGCACCGGAGCTCTCAGAAACGAGCTGGGGGCCTCTGGATTCATTCCTTCTTTTTTTTAAAGATGTACTTACTTATGCATACAAGCTGGGGTGCAGGCCTGAGGCGTGGGGCGGCGAGAGGGTTCACCAGAGACAGAGTGGGGAGCAGAACACGCAGAACGACGGAAACACTGCTGAGGGGAGCAGCGGGCGAGGCAGGAGAGGTCTGCTGCACCATGTGGGAATCTACCTGCCGGGCATCGAACTCGCGTCGCCGCTGCCGACAGCTCCACAGCGCAGCGCTTAACTGCTGGACCACCAGGGAGGCCCCTACTCCAGATTTATTTCAAGCCAGGAAGTCTCGCTTGGGAAAGCCCTGGCCTGAAAGGAAACCAGCGAGGGATTCGCAAAGGTGAGGGCGGCTCCGCTCCAGCTCTCCTGAGACGCAAGTTCCCCGGAGGGCGGCAGGGCGAGGGGAGACTCGGGACCGGGTCCACGTGAAGGAGTCGCGCCCGGTGCAGGAGCGGACACCGGACTTGGCGACCGCTGAAGGTCACAGCCACCCACAGCCCGGGGAGGGGGTGCAGGGTGTTCTTACCGCTCGGCCTTTCCTCGCAAGCGGGTTTGCTTTTCCGAAACGTTGTCAACTGTGATTTTCTGTAAAGAAGGGACCTTATCCGGGGCTTCGAGTAAACACGGGGCCTGCTCCAAAAACGAGCAGCAGAGCCCGCACCGAGAGCGCGCGGGGCAAACGCACACACTCCCAGTCTGCCCAAGCCGCGAAGCCCGCGCTGCCGAGGCAGCCTCCGCGTGCCCGACAGCACCCCTGCACCCAAAGGGCCGAGACAAGGCGGGGAGACGCACTTCACATCCAGGCTTCCCACGGAGCCCACAGACCCGCAGACACACCCCCGGCCTGGCCCCTCTCCGGGAAGCTGTGGCCTCCCACCCCCGAGGAAGAAATCAGCTTCCGCCATTTGTTCCGTGTTGGGGGACTTCGGACGTCGTGTCTGGCTGGCCAGCTCCACCCAAGGGCACAGCCCGCCAGTCATTTAAAGCTCAGCGCTGAGGGCAGCTGTCCCGGACAGAGCTGACACCAGGCGCCAGTCCCTTCTCAGCGGCAGGGGCGGCCCTGGGCGCGGCGGGCTGGCTGGCGGCAGCCCTGGCCTCTGCCCTCCGCAGGCCAAGCGCACCAGCACCGCCCCTGGGTGGGGAAACAAAAACGTCCTGAGACTTTGCCAGACACCCCAAGTCCCCCCAGGTTGAGTCTGCGCAGACACGTGAGCAGGTGGGACTTTCCAACGCAGGCCGGGGAAGGCAGAGTGCGCGGGGCCTACACCAGGTCTGAACCGGGCTCCGGAGCCGAGGCGCCCAGGCGACCCCCGCGCGGAGGAGCCGCAGACACGGCCACCCGCAGCCGCCAGGACATTTCGAGAAGGAACCAGTGGCTCTGCGTGCCCTGGCTTGGGGAGGAGAGGGCCACTTAAACCCTCTACCGGGAGCCTCCCTGCCGGTGCAACAGGTTAAGTCTCAACCTATGAAGCGGTCCTCAGTCTCGGCAGCACGAGTTCGATCCCCGGCCAGGGAGCTTCCCACAGGGCGCAGCAGACCTCTCCCGACTCCCTGCTGCCCCCTCAGCAGTGGATTTCAGTGGCTCTGCCTCTTCTGCTCCCCACTCTGTCTCTGGGGAATCCTCTCACCCCCCACACTTCTGGCCTGTACCCCAACTTGCATGCAAAAATAAATAAAATGAATCTTTAATAAAAAATAAAAACCTGCAATTGTGACATCTGTCGCTGCCCCTTTCAGAGACAGACTGTGCCCTGCCTCTTGCCAGCTTCGTTTCCCCCAAGGACCTGGGGACCTTCCTTTTGAGCCACGATCACCTCATTTCCCAGTCTCCGTGTGTGTTTGGGGGTGGAGAGGGGAGATGGGGAGGACCCTAAACTTAAGCACCAAGCAGAAGCAGAGACGCCCCATCACCCAGCTGACCTCCAGCGCAACGCCTGCCCCGGGGGCATCTTCACTCTCTCGGGCTCTCGGGCGTTCTCTCCTGGCCTCTGCTGCACCCCAAACGGTCCTCTGCTCCACGCTCTGCTCTCTGCTGCTTCCGCTGCTGCTTCTAAACCCGGTCTCTGGCCCAGGTGCACCCACTCACGCGGGCCCACCCCCCACCCCAGATGCCGCCATCAGGCATGCGTGGAGGCCTGCAGGGGTCTAGCCTCGATGGGAGGGCGGAAAAACCTGAGGACGCTCGGTTACCCCGCGCTTGGGAAGCTGTGGATGTATTTCTAGGCAAAAAGAAGGAAATCCAATTACCCAAGAGTCATTAGATGAGTACAATCTGCTCCTATGCTACTATAAAGCTATTCTTTCCATGTTTATTATAAATGTTTCAGAGTTAATGACCTGGAGTTGGTTTCACCTGGGTAGCTGGCTGCTTTTCCTCACTCCTCCGCTTCCCACTCGGCGGTAAATCCCAGGCAGGCGCTCCCAAGGAGCATCTCCGAAATGCTCTCCAAGTCCTGCCAAGAGGGAGGCTGTGCCCAGTCTGGGGCCTCAGATTTATCACAGCAGTGGGCAGGTGTGCGGGAAGGAGAGCAAAGCTCAGCAAGCAGCACGCAGGGCTCCGGGACTGCCAGCCAGAAGCAGGACAGCAGCGAGCAGACGCGTCCTCAGCAAGGCCCGTCCAGGCCCACCCTCCAGCCTGGACACGCCGCCTCTGCTCTTTCATCTCATGACCCAGATAAAGAAAAGGACCCAGAGGCCCAGAGGCCGGGGCGTGAGCTGCACGCACTGTCCAGGCCCCCGAGCCCTGCCTGCCCCCCACACCGGGGCGCAGGGCACTCTCCGCTTCCACAGGTGGGCGCTTGAGGGCCTCTGCCGGCCGATTCCAAGTCCTCCTCGGCCCCGCAGTTTGCAGAGCTCCACAGCTGGCGAGTGGGCATATGTGGAAAACACGCCTTTGCCCCCCGGAGTGGACTGGGGAGCTGTGAGCATGGGCGGGTGCTTTCACCTTGACAGAATGGGGTGAATGAGCCGCAGGAGGCAGAACCAAGCCTCGGCAGGTCTCAGCAGCTCGGTGCCCGGAGCAAGAGCCAGGTTGGGCAGGCGGTCCGGGCAAGCCCCAGCCAGCCCTGGCCCGGCGTGGGCCTGGCGTCCTGCCCACAGAAGGCCCGGTCCTCCTGCAGAATTACTAAATGCTACAAATAAGGGAGCAGTGCAGATGAAAGTTTTACAGGTTTATTAGTAATAACACCATCTAGGGCACTAAAACTTCAAAGTCCTTTTACGAACAAAGTCCAACTAATCTTTACAACACCCTAGCGAGCTGGGTAATCTTTCTAACACCCCAGCCAGCGAGACAAACAAGTGTGATTACCCCCATTTGATGCAGCGCAGGGAGAGGCAAGAAGCTTTGCGCTGGGGGGCAGGGAGCTCGGAGCTGCTCACGCACCGCCAAGCAGACCCCACGGGCAGCCCCTTCTGGACTGACCCGCAGACACTGGAGAAGCAGCAGCGTCCCCAGGAGACTCTTCCTAACTCAGAATGGAACTTGCAATTAGATTTTGTTTAAAATAAAACAAGCAGACGTTGTTTTTTGTTATAGAATTAGTAACAGTAAATGACAGTAATTTCGCCAAATTAGCAATGTCTGCCTCGAAACACAGCAGACCCCCCATGACTGCACACAGGCAGTGACGTGGGCAAATCCCCTCCAGCCTCCGCCCCACGGGGGCCCACAGTCCCCCACTTGCCATGGCAACTCGATGAGGTGAGGTGTGAGCACAGAACATGCCAAGTGTTTTTGTTCATCTTCCTTTAAGCTCTATTGTTTCTGTTTTTTTTTTTAATTGTAAGAAATTTCAGAAAATACAAAAATGTAAAAAAAAAAAAAAAACAGCAGTGAGTAATCTCTGGGTGGTGATTTTAATGATTCTGGGAACATTTGGAGGTAGGTTCAGCCTGGACATTCTTGTGCACGTAAATACATTTCTACGATATAAAACTGGGTGATTCCACCTCTTTTTACCCAAATCTTCAAATATTATTCAAAAATTATGGTTTATATGACTAAAGAGCATCCATTTATTGATCCTATCCCTAACTACAGGCTATTTCGGTGGTTTCCAATCACTGCTATCCTGATAAACATTTCCTATAAATCTTCATGATGATTTCCTTAGGGAAGTTATGATGATGAATCAGAGTTGGTGGATTCATACATATTTAAAATTCACATCTCCTAACACATCATTCTCAAGAATATTCTATCAACCTCCCCGTTAACCTGCTTTAAGAGCCAAATTTTTCCTGATCTCTCCAAAATTTCTATATGAAGTTTGGAGTGAAAGAGCGATGGGTCACAAAGCATTGCTGGGCACCCGGCACAGAACCTTCTCGAGGAAGCAGATCTCTTGGATGGAACATTTACGTGGGCACGAGTGAAGCTGCCAGACTGAGAGCTAACATTCCTCATCCCTCCCAAGGCACCGCCCTTCACGGAGGAACCACAGAAAACAATGGGGTATAAGGCCCAGCAAGGAAGTGGTCCCCAAGCTACAGCAGAGACTAACGACTCTCAAATATTCTCTACCTGTGCCCACGCAGGGAGCCGGGACTCCAGTCCCCACTGCCGCCTCCATCCCAACAAAGTGTGAGTGGGAATCGCAGAAGTTCTGGACCCCCAAAGCAGGTGTCCATGGTGCTTCCCCTCTACGTCTTCCAACTTACACATGGCAGAATTTTCTATCGTAAACCCAAAGGAAGCTTGGAGCTGCCATGAGCCCCCAAGGCGTGGCTGGGAAGGGTGCTGGGTGTGGGGTGCACATTCAGTAAGCCCTAAGGTGCAGGTGGTTCAGGGGCGAGCTTTACATCTGCCCTGACGCTCCCACCTGCTCCGCGCGCCAGCCCCACTACTGGGAGCACTGGCATAACCAAGCCAGTGTAACACTCGGCATAACCGAGCCAGTGTGAGCCTCCCAAGGGGAGAGCACTTGGTAGCAGAGTGGCGGCACGGCCCGCATGAGACCTTGCTTCTGCCAGCTGCAGCTTATGCCTAGAATAACCGCAGACCTGTGTCTACATCTCACCAAATTCTACAACCAAAACCAGGACACAGAGAATCAGAGATGCCTCCTTAGTATGTTGCTGGTCGTGCTCTTGTAAACCACGTGTGTATTTTTACTCTTGCTACAAATGCTGCTTCCTTATAGCGCATTTAGAATATCATAACAAAGTTGTTACTGCAACAATGGCTTGTGGGTAATTGCTTATGGAAGCATAAGTATGTAACGCATGGTTGCTAAATAAAGATTGTCAGATCCTTGCTGAGCTGACCCTTCTGTGCCTCGGTAATTGTGCCTCTCCCTTTGGGTTCAGGGATCCCAGATTCGTACACCCCAGCCCTTGTGAGGTAAGCTGGATGGGTAAGAACTCAAGGAGACAGCATGGGAAGAGGGGCCATGGGGAACTCGCGAGGAATGGCAGCTACTAGGATGACGTGTTAGGAGAGCCCCATTATTTCCAGCAGGATGCAGAAGATGGAGCCCCGGGATGGGCTCGAGGCGAGAAAGTCCTCCAGCTGCACACGCAAGGACCCCGTCCACGGAAGGGGTGAAGTGCCCCACCGCATTGCCCAGGCAGGAACGACGGGAAAAGGGGCAGGCACAGAAGACCCCTTGTCCCTGAAGCGTCTGCCTCAGAAGAAGGACTCCCCAAAGTCGAGACTCCCCAAAACCAGAGCACGCAGGCGCGGTGCTGACCTCTGCAGCCCGGGGCCACCCTCGCCCTCGAGAAGCCCGCAGGGACCCAGGAGTCCTGCAGGACCCGCCTGCAGTGAGAAGGAAAGACGACAGGCCCCATGCAAAAGTGGGGTGCATCCCTGACCTGGAAACCCAGCAACTCCGGCCAGGGGACTGGAGCTCGCCCGGCCTCCCGCAGCCCCTTCCCGGCTCCTGCGAGCCCCTGCTCCCCACTCTGGCCTCATGGCAGCTCCGGCCCTGTGTGGAAGAGGCCGTTACAGTCGCGCTCAGCCTGACCCTTCTCCAGTCTTCACCGTGGGCAGCAACGCCCCAGGGGCCCGCGCCCCAACGGTCGCCTGCCGCCCAGCCCGGGTCACGCAGAGCAGAGCCGCCAGGCCCAGGCGCACGAGCACAGCGGCGCAGAGGTTTGCTGTTTCCAGCAGAGCCGGGCCCTGTGACGGGTGCCCCTGAGCCCGCGCCAGCCCGGGCCAGCAGGTCGGGGACACGGCCAGCCTCTGAGGAGACACGCCGTCGCGGCTGAGGGGCCTCCCAGCGGCGCAGGGCTGGAGGAGGCTGTTCCGGAGCAAGGAACGCTGAAGGCAAGAACATGACTGTCTGCCTGAAGCTTCCTCTGCGAGGCGCCTCTGCAGGTGCTGCCAGGTGGACGGCAGGTGGGGGCCCACGGGGCCCAAGAAGCCCCTGAGGGTTTGGGGACCCCATCAGCTATTCATCCCCAAGGCACCCTCGTGTGGATTTAAGGGTGTGGTGAGCTGTGGACACGAGACAGATTCCCCAGGGCAAGACGCAGCCCCCCCCCCCCCCCGGGGAGAGAGCTGACTGCTCCCTGGGGGCCTGAGCAGAGACAGAACAAATGTGGCCCCACGGTCCCGACTCACCAACCGTGCCCATAGGGGAGAGGGTGTAGTGGCCGCCTCCCACCAGGCCAAACCACCAGAAAGACGGGCCGAGCTCCAGGGCCAGAGTTAGAGCTGGCCATGACCTCAGAAAATTCAGAGATTGTTGCCAAAGCAACTGGCTTTTGGTGCCATTAAAATAACAAATGAGAGATGTTTAGAAATATCTAAAACATGCACCATTGCTAAGTTTCATAAGTCATATGTAACATGTGGAATAACTAGTGCTATTAACAGTTTCCTCAGCCAATAGTCTGTCTGCGTTCCCTTTAACCAGATTCATTAAGTAGCTAGCTGGATGATACAGTTACAAGCAAACTCATTTACTCAAAATTAAATGCCCGGTCTTATTTCCGACTTCGCTTGAAGGGAGAATGCAGAGAAGTAGCAAAGGAACGGGGCTCCTCCTAGCAAGCTGCTCCTTGCAGTGTACAGGCTACAGGCAAATCCCCACAAATGAGGCGAGTCCGCTTCTCATGTTAAAAGCCGCCATCAACTCCTCACATTTTTGTTTTTCAAAAATACCTGGAACTGATCGTGTTTTCTAAAGGCATTGGACTCATGGGAAAGTATTCTTCTGCCTCTTCTCTGCAAGTTTGGCAGCTGGTTTTGCTTTGGGGTTGGTATTCTTTATTCCCCACCTCTCTGCCTCTTGACAATTTTAGGCATAGAAAAGACATCATAGAATGCTCTGGAAGAGGTTTTGTTTTGCTTTTTGGTCTTTTATGGCCCCCCTGCCAATAGGATTCCATGAATCAATTCCGGGCTGTGCGTGTTGGTGTGAGATGAAAGTTCTTGCCCGGGGTTCTGAGAAGAGCGTCTGTCCTGCTGGGGTCACAGGCGTGCGCCCCTGGGCTGTCCTACAGCACGGAAGGAAGCTCGAGCTGGGCAACAGCCCACGGACCGGCTGAAGCAGCGGACCCCGAGGGCAAGAGGGCTGGGAGGTGGGAGGGAAGCATCAAGGCCTCACGCCATGTTTGTCCCCTCCCAACATGCTCTCGATGTCCCCAGCTCCCTGACCCCCACGCGCCGTGTGCAAACAGCCACTAGAAGATTCCAAGGACTAAAGAAAACATCCACTCACAATCCGATCACCAAGAGATCATCACCATTATCACTTCAGTGCATTTTATCTATTTGCAGTTATTTTTCAAAATATACGTAGACTATACAGAGAACTGATGTTTGTGTTTATGTAGACCGAGAACTATGTAGAACTGACGTGTCTAAGACACATTTCCACACACATTAGCAAGATTTAAAAGCAAGATTTTTAGCAGCTGCATAATATTCATGTTCTTTATGTGGCATTTGTCTTTTAATTGCTTCCTTGCTGATGGCCATTTCTTTACTCCATATTTTAAATTGTTCATTATTTTTTTCTATCTTTTCCCACATCAAAAATGATAAAAGTCAGAAGATAGGGGGCCTCCCTGGTGGCGCAAGGGTTAAGTCTCAGCACTATGAAGCTATCAGCAGCCATTGCAGCACGAGTTCGATCCCTGGCCAGGGAGCTTCCCACAGGGCGCAGCAGACCTCTCGTCTCCCTGCTGCTCCCCTCAGCAGTGGATGTCAGTGGATCTGCCTGTTCTGCTCCCCACTCTGTCTCTGGGGAATCCTCTCACCGCCCCCCCATACATACACCTCTGATCTACACTCCAGCTCTTGTATACATAAACAAATAAATCTTCTTTAAAAAACGTCATAAGGGAAGGAATGAACAAATGACCATGTTATGTGAAGAGCTAAAAATACACCACTACGAAGACATGCAGAGGGCCAACAGGACAGGAGAACACACTCATCGTGCCTGTTACCAGGGAAATGCAGCCAGAAAAGGGCCCTCTCACGCTGCTGGGTGTGGACGGCCCTCAAAATGTTAACAATCGATTTCCTGTATGACCCAGCAATTCCACTCCTAGGGTCGACCCGAGGATCACAGAAACACCGTGTGAAGGAATCCGCACTCCCGTGCTCCCTGCGGCACTGTTGCAACAGCCAAGGCGTGGAGACAACCTAGTACCCGAGGCCGGAGCATGGACCAGGGAGACGTGGACAGACACCACGGGTGACACTCAGCGCAAAGACAAACCGGCGATTTCTGACAACACGGACGGAACTGGACGGGCATTAGGTCAGACAGAGAAAGACAAACAGGATGACTCCCTCACGTGTGCAACACAGAAACAAAACAAAGGGATGAAAGCTGGACCAAAGCGGCTAGAAATGCGGCTGCAGAACTGCAGGCCAGGCGGGGGCGGGGAGAGAGGCTCAAGGGGGCGTAGGGAGACAGTGGTCCAGGGTGAGCCCCCAGGGGCCTTGGTGGTGGGAGGCAACATCTGAGGTGAACCTGCACCCCCAAAGCACACACAGTGCCGTAAGCCAACATTGTCTCAGAAGGAAAAAATAAAATAAACTTTAAAAATCTAAGTAACTTTTCCAGATGAATCACGCAGCTTTCATACAACCTCGGGCTGAAAAGGCAAACCAGTAACTATAGTCGAAGGGGATGACCCGGCCGGTGAGTGTCCACCGGCAGCCAGCACAGCGGCCGGCGCGAGGGCTGGGCTCTGACCACAGGGACGGACGTGGCGCCGGACGGCCCACAGCCAGCACGGCGTGGCCAGGCGGAGGGCTGCAGCAGAAAGGCCTGACCTGAGATTCTGGCCCAATCTAGGATTCGGGCTGTTAGATGGGGAGAGACAGAGGAGGGGGTGAGAGAAAGAAGGGAGCGAGGATGGGGAAGGAGGAAGGCGACAGGGAGTGAGACAGGCTGGGGGGGGGGGCAGCGGGTGCAGAAAGCCTGCCTGGCAGCCTGCAGGGACCAGGCGTGGCGTCCACGCCCGGTCCAGGAGTTAGCAGCCAGGGCCTGGAGCCCCACAGCCCTCGTGAGCTGGGCGGATTAGCGGGCATCCAGATGGTGGGAAGCAGCCACCACACGGCAGGGTCACCACGGGGACAAGCCTAGTGTGGCGCCAAGGAGCTGGGGTGCCCCTGAAAGGCATAGTGGCAACACCCCCCCATGCAAAATGCCACATGGAGTGTACAGGAAGCACACCAGGGACATTCACCTGCAAAGACAGAGCAAGAACATCCCAAGACTTGAAATGCTGGAGGAGAGGGAGAGCGTGAGAGGGAGGCACCAGCAAAGCTGAGGATTTGCAAGGAGAAGCCCCCGGGGGGTGGAGACTGCAGCCCCCGCCTCTGCAGCACGGCGGCCCCCAAGGAGTCAGAGCATCTCAGCAAAGCCCAGGGCGGGGGCACCGCAGCTGAGGGCAAGTCCGAAGGTGGCGTGCAGAGCAGGGCTGAGCCTGCAGCCCCGGTTAACCCAAAATATCTGCGCCTTGCCAGGTCATCGAGAACCAAGCAGACGGCCCCCGGGGCAGACGCAGTCAGAGACGAGGCGAGGCCGTCCCTGCAGCAGCCGAATCTGGGCAGAGACGCCAGGACGGCATGGGCTGCCGGCTTTGAGGGCATGCGGCACTGCTTCTGGAAGTGTCTGCACGAGGTGGGAGGTCTCCAGTCACCGAGAGGTGGGGAGAGGCACCTGCAGGTGCAGGGCGCTGGGGGACCCCTCTCTGCAAGGTGTCTCTGTGCCCAGCCTCTGAGCTCCCACCTGAGACTTACAGTTGTGCTCGAGCGCTAGGCCCTCATCTGATCTGAGTCAGGGGGTTGGCACCCAAGGTCCGCCGCCCCCACCCATCAGCGCGCTCCCTGAGCTGCGGGGTAACAGCACCAGCGAGCTCCTCCGTCCCCAGCACAAGCGGTCGTGAAAAACGGCTGCTAAGGTGACCGTTTCCTTTTTCAGAATCATCACAAAAGCTTTTAGAAATGTGCAAAAGTTTGTTCACCTGCACGGTCTCGAACAGGGTTTGCTTCTTACTTGACCGTGATTAGCCCGAGCCACAGCACTGATGTCATTTTAGAGTCGCTGGATCTAGGAGCAGAGCGGGGTCCTTGGGTTCACTCTGGGAAAGGTCTCCCCAGAGCTCCCTTCGGCGGCACGCGGCGAGTTTCTCCACGAGACAGAGACTCAGTTATACTTAAAGAGCAGGTGTATTAGGGCAAGGAAGTAAAGGACACTTGTGCAGACACAAGCAGGCAGGAAGAGCTGCCCCGCTGAGGGCAGGTGTGCTAAGAGAGGCCTGCGTGGTGCAGGTCACGGGCAGACAGGCAGCCGCTGCCCTGCAGGGGGACAGAGTTGATAAAGTACCTGCATAGGCGCAGGTGGGCAGAGAAATGGCTTCCCTGAGTTCTTGCATGGATGGCACTGATAGAGCCCTCTTTCAGTTGGGAGGGGCTCATCTTTGAGGATGGCTGACTGTTTGCTGGCTGGCTAGAACTAGAAGAGACCCTCTACAATGGGCTCAATCTCCATGTCTTTGCCCCTAGACTGCCTTCTAGCTCCTACCTAAGCTTTGTAACTTAGGAGCTGGCACCAAGGGACTGTGCTCATGGTTATGTTGATTTCTTCTACCCCCACTTTCTTGTGTGGGTCTAGTTCTAATCTTATTTTGCAATATATCTCCTCCATCAGCATCAGGCAGGACCAAGTGGAACACAGGTTAACTTAGCCGGCAGGGGCCTCCCCGGTGGCGCAGCGGTTAAGCGCTGCACTATGAAGCTGTCGGCAGCGGTGATGCGAGTTCGACGCCCGGCCTAGGAGATTCCCACATGGTGCAGCAGACCTCTCCTGCCTCGCCTGCTGCTCCCCTCAGCAGTGTCTTTCTGTCCATCTGCCTGTTCTGCTCCCCGCTCTTTCTCTGGTGAACCCTCTCACCACCTCACACCTCTGGCCTGTACCCCAGCTTGTATGCCAAAATAAATAAATCTTTAAAAATAAAATTTAGCCAGCAGGTGCTTTCTGAAGTTTGACTGGACTCCGCTCAGGAGCAGGAAAAAGTGTCTCCAGGTAGCGCTGTCACTGCCAAGCACAGCAGCCGGCCAGCAACGGGCACTGAAGAAAAGTACGTGCCAGCAGGTTTTCCATCTTAAGCCAAGATGGGGCAGTGATCCTTAAAGTACAGAATCCCCTACTGAGAAGAAAACCTCCCTCCATGCCCCGGGCCGGTTCATTTCCCAGGGGCTACGGACGAGACCGGGTAGGCAGAAGTCTTTCGTCTTGCATGCACTTGGGGTGAAAGCTGCACCCCACAGACAGCACCTCTACCCGCCGTCTGAGAAGCGGCCTCCACGTTTGCACCGACAGGCCCCGTTCTTTCCAAAGTCACGCGCTGCCACGCAAGCCCCTGCTTGCAGACACTGGGGTGGCTCCAGGGTTAAAATGTGCAACAGCCCGGATGGAACTAGAGGGTCGTGATGCTGCGTGAGGTGTCAGACAGAGGAGGCTGTCCACACCATGCATGTCCCAAGGACATGGCCAGTGATGAGCTCACAAAACAAGCAAACTCAGACTCAAGAAGAAAACAGCCAGCAGGAAGGGGAAGGGGGGCCGGTCAGCCCTCGGCTGGCTGCATAGGCCAGCCCACCCATCGCTGCCCACCCATCGCCCCATGCAGGCAGGGCCTGAAGCACAGGGTGCCCCCAGGAGTTGGAAATGCAAACACAGGGCAGAGGCGGGGCCTGCCCGCCCAAGAAGCTCTCTGCTAAAGCCCGTTCTCCTCTCCATAAACGCTGTTTAAGCCCCCTGGTTCTCAGCCAGCCCAATGTGGACCGCTGGGGCCCGATCACTCTCTAATTGAGGTGTGGGGGCGTTCCTGTGCATTCAGCCCACCCCCAAGTTGTGGCAACTGTAACTGTCTCCAGATATTGCCAACGTCCCTGGGGGGGGGCAAGAAAGACCCCCCACTTAAGAAACACTGGTTCAGTCTATGAGAAAGCAAGCTAATATAGTCTGTTTATTTAAAAAAAAAAAAACCTATGTGAAAATTGCTTAATTTTTACTATGTTCCTGAATCCAAAGCAGCCTTGAAGGCTGAGCCAATAATCTAAGCTAGAAGTTCGCAAAAGAAGCCATCAGGGCTATTTACGACTGATGGGAGACGATTAACCACCTGAGGCAAATCCGTCATTAGCTGGTGCCGATCGGAGGGTCAGCATTAATAATTCAATAAAGGAAAGGCTCCTGGCAGTAAAATCTTAGGGTTATTTATTTAGCCAATTAGATTCGTTTTTAGGAGGCTGCTCTGCCTCTGTGAGCACGGAGAGCTGTGCATTCCTGATGATTTCAATTCGTCAGGAAAATCGGAGGCGGCAAATCTGCTCCCAGGGCCTCTCCCCGGAAGATACAGTGGCAGGGGGTCCCCCAGGCACAGAGGGGGAGACTGGCTTCCAGAGCAGAGCCTCTCACGTACACCCCCCATGTAGAAGCCCCCCCATGAAGGCCCCCGGGGCCGCAGCCTGCTCCTTCTCACCTGGCGAACTGAACAGGTAACACTCAGACACGCTGACAGGCCCCTCTCTGGGCCACCGGAGCTGGGGGTCTGGGGGGGAGCTCCCCGCAGCAGAGAGGCCGGGCCCCCTGCTGACACTTGTCCAGTCAGGTGTGGGGCTGGGGGCCTGACAGACCCCCAGGGGGAGAGGGGCTACTGGGGTCCTTCGCCCCTCTGCTGCAAGAGCGGCCAAAGTGGGGGGAAATCGCACCACGGAAACAACCAACCAAACCCACTAAGCATTCACTGGGACAGACCAGCGGAAACTGGAGCTTTCTGCTTCACGGTTAGAGATGCTGTTCCTGGTACTGCAGTCGTTTTACAAATACCCTCTTCCATATCCAGTCCAGAGTCCACTATCGTTCTGTCTTCCTCCGCTGTGCCCTTCCTTTTCCGTCCCACTCCCGAGCTTGGAGACCACATGAAGGCAAGGTGACCACAGGCTCTCGGCATCCAGAAGGGCCGCCAGGGCACTGCCAGCAAAATTTCAAGGAGGAATTGGATGGATGGCATGTCTCGAGGTTTTACTTTTGAAAGTCAAATATCAGTTGACAATGGCGCCTTAAAGTATCTTGGGTGGGGGGGAGAGAAGCAGGGGCCACCGCAGCGCTAACAGGCCAGGTAAGCACCAGGAGCACAGTGACAGCCCACAAAGGCCCACACAGCTGATTGCGGAGGCCCTGGGGTGCCCTGGGGGACTCAGCGTCCCCCATCAGAAACAAGCCAGGCGTGACCCCAAGGACGAAGAGAAACGGGAAATTCGATGACTAACCACTTAAATACAGTTCGCTGACAACGTTGCATTCCGCCATCAATCCATCACCACTATCTTTCTTTCCTTTTTTTGCTTCCACCACCATGCCCTGCACCCCCTTTTCCCTCCCCACCTCCCTGTCTCAGGAGCCTCAGTTTGATTTTAATGACGCAAGAAAACTCTGGAGAGACGATTTCCACCCATGTGTCTTCGCCGGGGGTCATGAGCTAACAAAGAACGCGCATTCATGTAAAGAACAAGAAACCATTCTCATTTCGTACCTCCCGGACACCCATGCTTGGGGAGGAGGAATGTCTCAGAGTCCCATTTCTTCCTGTTTATGAAGATTCAAAACAACTCGGAGCTTTTGACATCCCAGGTGAAGTGTTACCCTCATTTATCGTATATTTATTGTTAAGATCCCTTTATATTTTCAGTTAATTACAGCTGTTTGGATGTCAGTGTATCTGCCGAGTTTGTCCCTGGAAGCCTCATCTGCAGGGGATGTGTTAGGAGGCATACTGGGTCACCAGGCTGGGGTCCCCGGGAACAGGATTAGTGCCCTCATACCAGCAACCCCAAAGAGCTCCCCGCCCTTTCTCTGCCCTGTGAGGACAGCGAGAGGAGATGCTGAATGTGAACCTTGACCTTAGACTTCTCAGCTTCCAGAACTGTGAGGATAATGTCTGCTGTTCACAAGCCCCCAGCACAGGGTCTGCTGCCCGAGCAGCCGGAGTGGCTGACACTAGTAAAGTGGGCGCTAAAAAGCAGCTGCTGGGTGCCAGGTAAGAGGGTCCTGGTTTACTACCATCGCGTCTGGTCCAGTTCTCAAGGGGGCTGCAGATGGGGGCTCTGGAGAGTCCCATACCTTGGGTCCCTACAGTGTGGGTCACCCTCTCCTCACCCCCCACACACAGGTGCCTTGAGAGTGAGGCTGCCTGGGCTCCTGTTGTCTCGTGGGGCAGCAATGTTGGAAGCGGCATGGGATGAGAAAGAAATGACTCAAGAGTGTAAGTAGTGAGACAAAGAGAAAGGGTCACCTAGAGGGACCAGCTCTCTGGAGATGCAGCCTCAAGGCTCCCATCTCTGGAGCAATGGTGGCTCTACTAGCCCAGGCTCACGCTTTTATTAGAAGGGCTTAGATTCCAGGATCCTGGTGGGGATGTGGATTGGGGTGCATCATAGTCTTGCACAAGCCAGGGGGGCAGGCAATAGGGGAAGTTGCCTTGGGGGGCCGTCAAAGCTGCTACTGCTCCAAGCATCCTGCCTCTAATTCTGTTTACACTTAACTTCCTATTGAAGTGGTCTAGCTGGTTATGCGAATCTGGCCACAATGTCTCCTGCTGTTTTCAGCAGATAGCCTCAAACCAGGACTTTTGTCCCAGAAAAGGGTCCCTCCCTGACTCTTCATTCTAGCTTCACCCAGGACTTGGAGCCACCAAACTACATCCCAGGAGCAAAGGGTGGGGGCTGGGGATCCCACAGGCTTCCCCACTTGGGGTGTGTTTGCCACTTTAGCACATAAACTACAGGATGTGCAACTGAATTTGAATTGCAAACACATTATGCCTAGTTTGGGGGGCTTAAAGGAAACTGCAAGTAAACAGTGGATACTTCTTTTTTAAGGTAACTACAGAACAGACTTTACTAACAAGTGATGCACTGGTTACCTCAGTGCAAATTCAGACGGGAACCTGCATTCTGTCCGGCAGCCCTACTGGGAGCCCACACGAGCCCTCAGGTTGCACAGCCCAGACCTGGGTGGGGCCAGACAGTCCAGGGCGCCCAGGTGGCAGCTGCCATTGGGGCCGCACTGTCAGCCTCTGCTCTGTGGCCTGTCTCCAGACTGAGCTCGTTTCTCCTACAGGAACCCCGCATTGTCTTGTATCTGGGAGGCCAAACCTGTGGAATAGGTTTATATTCGCTCTCCACACTGGTGTTTTCCTTTCTCTTTAGTCCGACTGCCCTGCTCACAATTTCCAGCACAGCGCTCTGCCCCGTGGAATGGCCAGCGCCCTGCGCTCGGCCCACCGGTGCAGCAGGAGATGGGACACGCACTGTTCTCTGGGCCCCGAGCGCCCGCCCAGCCGCGCGTCCGTCGGCTTCTGGTCCTGGGCGGCATCGCCCCTCTCCACCCTGCCTGGACGGGCTCCCTCGTCCACACCAGCCTCTCTGTCTGCACAGGGAGCGGATGAGGTGGGAGAGGCCGGCCGGGCAGTGAGCCCCTGGGCACGCTGCTGTCACGTGAGCTGTGTGTGGCGCCTGAAGGTGACCCCGGGGCAGTCAGCTGCTTCCACGGGCACCATTGCTGGGAGAGACACACCTGTGTGTCCTCGTGCGTGGGCTTCAAGGCTGCCCCGGGTGGCACCGCGGGCGCTGGACCTCAGCCCCGCCCCAGGGAGGCTCCCGGGACCAGGCCTCCGGCAAGCTGCAAAGGGCCAGCTCTGTGGCCCCAGCCGCGGGTTCTGACTTACAGTGTTTCCTTGATAGTCTAGACGCAGACCTGCCCAGTCCATGGTCTTTGGAAACAGAACGACCTCTCGGGTCTATCTGAAGCCCACCCTCGGGTCAGGGCGGCGGGAAGCGCATTCGAGCGCTGTGACGTCCACTCAAACCGAGGACTCTCGGCCTCAGCCACGGCCGGGGCTCCCACGCTGAAGTCCAGGCGGCGGGGCCCACAGCTCTCTGTGACGTCCCGCAGCTCGGCACGGCCGCTTTGGCTTCTGGCGGTGACTTGTTTGAACGTAGCTCCATGAGAAGCCACCTCATGTTTTCATGGCCAGAAGGCCTCTTTGAACACCCCGAAATCTGGGACGGGGTCACACGCCCCTGCTGGAAGCTCTTCTGACCTCCTGCCAGGTGGCATCGAGCACCGGCGCACCCTCGGCCTCTCTGGCCCAGAGAGAACAAACCACACGTCAGCGCAGAGCCCAGCTCGCAGCAGCGGGCTCCTCTGTGCTGATGAAAAGTGTCCAAACGAGAACAAACGTCCGCTTTTTCAAACACCTGTTTAGATGCTTCCTCACCAGCAGCGCTGGGCTTGGCCCCAGATGCAGGGTTTCTCTGATTCTGACTGAAACTGCAAAAGCAAACAAGACAACAGGCAGTGTCCTATAACACACGTCTCCGCAGCCCCCTAGGACGCGAGCTCTATCAGGGAACACGGGTGACCGGGAGCCACCTCACAGGACAGCCGGGGAGAGGTGGGCTGAGCTGCCCTCCGGCCGGCGCCAGGCGCTGCGCCTTACGATGCTGACACCTCTGCTCCCCGGGGCTCACGCCGAGCATCAGTATTGTTGGGGAAGGCCGCCCTTCCACGCGCATGCTCAACCTCAAAGGGAATTTAAACAGTGAAGTAGGCGTTTAGGAAGGACGCAAGTGCCCTTCAGGCCAGCTTGGCAGAGGACGGGGGCAGCCCCAAGGAGAAGGAGTCTGCACACGCCAGGGGGCATTATTCCAGCACATTGCCCGCCACACTCCAGGTGCAAATTTCTATCCCACGGGCTACCCAGTGGGTGTTTGCTTTAATGCACAGCCTCACACACACCTTGAGAGGCCCAGTGCTTCCTGCTGCGATGCTGGAGCTTAGCTGGGGCCACTGCTCCCTGCAGGCTGCTCCAGGGTGTCCCTGGCATGTGACGTGAAAGGACCCGGGAGCCAATCAGTGCAGGCGATTTGGAATCTCTAATCAGAGAAGGGAGCGATTCTCACCCACCCTCTAAGCACATCCAGTTCCTCCGTGAGAATGACCATTGGTAAAATAATCCAATACATGAGGAGTTTGAGCAAATTTCTTCGAAATCAACACGTTTCAACAGGATTGTCAACTTTCTTCTGCTCATCTGCTAAATAAAAGCCACGTTTGCGATCTGAGGATATTTAAAGGGCCCAAGTGGAATCGACTAAGCCTCACACAGCAGAGAGGAGGGCCAGAGGCGAACACGACACAACCTGCTTAGTGGATACAAGTTTCGTCTGGGGACAACCCTTTCCTTCCTCTGCAGCTTCTGGGGCTGTAAAGGCCCCAGAGTTTTAAGAATGAGGAAAATAGGAGATAATGTTCTTTTTTCTCTTCATTAGAAAAAAAAACTTTTGGATTAATTCTCACCAGTGTTACGCCTTGGCCACGCCTATTTTATTTCCAAAGCATTTGTTGAGGTGGCTGTAACAAAGGAAATAAATGTCACCCCTCATGTGGGCCCGCAGGAGCTGGTCAGTGCCGGGGACACAGCGCTTTGTGGTGACCCCTGTGGAGCCCGACTCCAATGGACGATACTCCTGGGGTGGCCCTCGGGGGAGCTCGATTGTAACCTCACATTCCGAGCAAGCCTGAGCCAGGCCTCTCCTTGCGGCATGTCCATCAGAACTGCTAAGTAGCACTTGGCCAAACGCCGACGCTCGTGGGGTCCCATCACACACCTGCCTGTCCGTTCTGTCCACTTCTGGTCAACAGAGCTTCTAGCAGCAATCCCACCATCCTCTCTATCTCACGGAAGGGTCCAGACGCAGATCCGTACCAAGAAAACCGGGGTCTCCGCTGAAGCTGGAGACTTTGTCACCCTCAGGCCTCCGGGGAGCAGGCCAAGCCTGTCGGTCAGGCATCGTCTGGCTCAGCCTTGGACAGAGGGGCTGCAGCTGTGTCGCAAGCCCTCTTGGCCTCCGTGTCCCCCCCACCCCCTCCAGAGCTGGGGTCTGTCCAGCTGTGTGGATGTCCTCCTTGGGCCCACACAGAGCCCTGCACAGGCGGGCTGTCCACCTCCAGAATGGCTTTTAGATTCCTCTATAAAGGCTGAGCTATGAGACACCTGCATGGCAAAGACTGGGGTGGATGCAAACGCAGGAGAGAGACCTAAGGACACGCACTGTGGGGGTGCAGAGAGGGGCCCTGCACGCCATTAGTGGGGACATCGAGTGGGGCAACTGTTATGGAAAGTGATCTGGATTTTTAAAAAAAATTGGAGATATCACAGGACCAGCAAGCCCACTTCTGGGCAGCTATTCAAAGCATATAAAACCATCAATGCAAACCCGGTGTGCCCTGCAGTGTGCAGCGCGGCACCACGCACGAAGCGAGGCCACAGATGCAGCCTGGGTGTCCGTCAGCAGTAGATGACTGCATAGACAGCAGTAGATGACTGCACAGACAGCAGCAGATGACTGCATAGACAGCAGCAGGTGACTGCACAGACAGCAGCAGATGACTGCACAGACAGCAGCAG
>PVIJ01014704.1:0-17882 GCA_004024925.1 Scalopus aquaticus
GATAGTGTACTTCTTAAATGCTTTAAATTTTGATTGCTTAAACTATATAGTGTACTTCTTATATGCTTTAAATTTTGATTGCTTAAGCTATATATTTTGTATTCAAGCAGATGTTCAGGAAATAAATATTCATACTGAGTTTTATGTGGCTCATAATTCCATGTATTACAGATTGTTTCAGTGAGTCTGCAGATCTCATTTTCTTCTCACTTAAAAAATGCACCCAGAATAATATTTAAATTACATTTACACATTTAATAATGATTTACAGTCATTTTAACAACCTCTGCACTGTCAATCATTGATATGAAAAAATAACCTGACTTGCCTTAGATTTATTTCTAACGGGCAATGTGTTTGAAAGTGCTATAGCTCTGTGCTCAAACAGTCTTTTCCTGGTTTGTCATCTGTCAACAATGTGGTCTTTTACATTTTTTTGAGATACTCTCCTGTTCCTTGTCAAGTAAAAGCATAATTTAAATGTGTATGTCTTTTACCTCTTACCTCTCAGCCTCCAATGGGCAGCTCCAGTTGGAGCAGGTAAATCCAAGTTAATGATGTAAATTAAACTAGTGATATAATGACTTCCAAACTTGTGTTAAAAGTATTATTTGAAATTATAGTACTAAAACTTAATATAGACCAAGGAATTTGCTGCTTCTGTAGGTTGAAATGCAGTCTCCTCTTCAATGGCATCATGTACATTTTCTTAATAGTTCATTTTTTTTTAGAGTATATACAGTAACCCCCATCCACACATCCATGTTTTCACTTTGTGGTTTCAAATCACCTGCATTATGGTCAACTGCATTATGAAGATGTTAAAAGAAAATTTAAGAAATAAGAAATTCATAATTTTAAATGATGCACCATTCTAAGTAGCATGGTAGAAACTTCTCAGGTCCTGTTCTGAGCCCCTGGGCTTGACTCACCCCTTTGTCCACTGTATCAGCACTGTCTGTGCCACCCATCTCTTAGTCGCTTCATGCAGTCTCAGTTATCAGATCTGTTATCACAGCTCTCTATACTCATGTTCAAGAAGATGGCATTTTACTTAATAATAGTCCCAAACCACAAGAGTAGTTATAATGGCTACTCTCATATGTCCAAGGGAAGTTGTAAAGTATTTCCTTTAAGTGAAAAGGTGAAAGTTTTCTACATCATAAGAAAGTCAGGAGGTTAATAGTTGCCTAAGAATATGTCACAATGCTCATCTTATTCTCCTATGGCATTTATCTTTGTTTCTGGTGTGTTTATCTAGATAGGCTTCTGGTTTCTGAAATACCAAATAGTTTGCTGGAGAGCTTCACAAGGTGACATAGCTCATGGGGACTTCCTGAGGCACACAGAGAGCAGTTTCCCAACTAGTGCTTTGGTACTTATCATTGGACAGCACCCCCCAAAAAAAAAAAATTTCTCAGGCAACTACCTGTCTTATCTAATTTTGGATGTGTTTAAGAATATGTGATTATAGCTAATCCAGTTTATTTTCAGCAGAAGTGTTGATCCAAAAAAATTAGTTTATGTTTATTAAAGACCTGAGACAGAATTTTATGTTTCTCAAAAAAGGCAACTTACTCAACATTGAGAGACAAAGGTATAGGAGAATAAGACATAATTCATACTCTTAAGAAGGAAATCGTGTCATTCTTCGAATAACTAAAGTCTTTTTGGCTCCCACTTGCAGATAAATTGCTGTCTCATTAGCTGGTGTCCTAGATGACTATCATGAGTTTGTTGCATTTATCATTCAAGACTAATTTCTTGCCACATTATTATACTAATTCTGAACTCTAGTCCCTCTAAATTCCTTCCATTTCCGCCAATATACAATGCTCTTTTCCACCTGGCTTTTGCACATGCTGCGCCAGTTGCCAGATTAATTCTTAGTCACACCTCAGTCTGTGGTTTGGATATGAATTTCCTTAATAAGAATTGGTGATGAACATTTTGTCATATGTCAGTTGGCTGCCTGCATATCCTCTTTGGAAAAGTCTCTATTAAGATGGCACACATTAAAAATACAGGCAACAACAAATGCTGGAAAGGATGTGGAGAAAAAGGAACACTTCTACACTGCTGGTGGGAATGCGAACTGGTCCAACCACTATGGAAAGCTGTATGGCTATTCCTCAAACTGCTAAACATGGAGCTTCCATACAACCCAGCAATCCTACTTTTGGGATTTACCCAAAGGACACAAAAACACTAATCCGAAAGGATACATGCACCCGTATGTTCATTGCGGCACTGTTCACACTAGCAAAGGTATGGAAGCAACCCAGATGTCCAAAAATAGATGATTGGATCAAGAAGATGTGGTACATATACACAATGGAATACTATTCAGCATTCAAAGAAGATAAACACATGCAATTTGCAGCGACATGGATGGAAATAGAGGGGATCATACTCAGTGAAATAAGCCAGAAAGGAAGAGAAAAATATTGAATGGTTTCACTTATAACAGGACTATGAGGAAACCAAATAGGAGAGAGGCAATCAGCAGGGGAGGGAGGGGGAGGGAGTCGGGGGAGAGGGAAGGAAAAGGGTACAAAATGGAATAGAAAAGAACACAAGGGACCATGGAGATGGATCATGGGTGAATTGGTGGTGGGCTACCCAAGGGGAATACAAAATGTAAAAGACATAAATAACAATAAAAATATATATTAAAAAAAAGATCTTTCCATTTTTTAGTTGCTATCTTTCTATTTGTTGTTGTTAAATTGGATGAGTTCTTTATATGCCTTGGATATTAACCTCCTATCAGATGTGTGAGGTGCAAGTATTGTCTCCCATTAAGTTGATTATCTTTTTATTTCATTTTATTTATTTATTTATTTATACGGTTACTGTGGTGACTTTATATTTTTTATATCGCATTTTTTATTATTCATATCTTTTACATTATTGTGTATTCCCCATAGATTACCCACCACCGATTCACCCATGAACCATCACCATAGTCCCTTGTACTCTTTTCTTCCCCATTTTGAGCCCTTTCCCTTCCCTCCCTTGCTGAATATCTCTTTCTTATTTGATTCTCCTATATTCCTGTTATAAGTGAAATCATTTGATGTATTTCTCTTTCTTTTTGGCTTATTTAGCTGAGTGTGATCCCTTCTAGCTCCATCCATGTTGCTGTGAATTGCATGTGTTTATCTCTTTTGAATGCTGAATACTATCTTTTTTAGTCTGCTGATATTTTCTTTTGCTCTGCAAAAGGTTTTTCATTTTGATGTAGTACCAATCATTTTTTTCTTTCATTTTCCTTGACATTGGGTTGAATCTCCAAAGACATTGCTATCATTGATGTTATGGAATATATCACTTACGTATTTTATAACATTGAGTCTTACATCCAAGTGTTCAATCCATTTTGAATTTATTTTTGTGTATGGCATTACAAAGTTTAATTATTTAACATGTGGTTGTCCAATTTTTCCAATACTGTTTTTTGAAGAGATTTTCCTTTTTTTTCCCATTCTATGGCAGTAGCTCATTTGTGATAAATTAGATATCTATGAAATGTGTGAATTTGTTTCTGGGTTTTTAATTCTGTTCGATAACCCGTATGTCTATTTTTATTCCAATATACAGTTTCAATTACTGATGCTTCATAATATAATTCAAAATTAGATAATATGATCTCCATTATTATTTTTTCCCCTAAATTTATTTTAGATATTTGGTGTGCTTAGTGGTTTCATGTAGATTTTAGTAGTTTTTTTGGTTCTATTTCTTTGAGAAATGTCACTGAGATTTTGATAGGGATTATGTTGAATTTGTTTATTAGTTTTGGTAAGATGGTCATTTTGATTATGTCAGTTCTTCCCATTCATGCCTATTGATTATATTTCTATATATTTTAAGAATTTGATAGCTTTTTTTGTATGCATCTATCATCTCCTTGTTAAAGTTATTCTAGGTATTCTTTTGATACAATCTTTTTGATGTAATTTTTTTTCTTCTTGATTATTATTTACAAATGTAATAGATTTTGTGTATTAATTTTGTAGCCTACCACTTTATTCATTATTGTTTCTTAGATTTTTGGGGTACAGTTTTAGGGTTTTCTATATATGTTATCATATTGTCTGCAAATAATGATAATGTCACTTCTTTCACAATCTGGATTCCTCTAATTTCTTGTTATCCTTGTCTAACTACTCTGACTAAAAATTTCTGCAGGGCATATTTATGTACTTCTTTTTAGCGATTCCAGCTACTTTATTTGTAGTTAGCACATGATATTTATCCATTAATTTAAAAGGTCATTCATTCATTCAGAAAACGTCTGAAAACATTTCCTGACCCTAATACCCTGACACAATGAAGATACAAAGAAACAAGACAAATATTACCCCATTTTACATTTGTACTTGTATCTGTATATTTAATGTCTCATTTCCCTTAGCCTATTATGAGGTAGGTATCTTCTCAGGATTTGGTACAGCACCTGCACTCAATAAACACCAAATAAGTGCCTCTCAAACAAATTAATGAATGAGTACTATAGCAGAAAAAGGAGGAATTAGGAAATTCCAAAAGATAAAACTTGATCTCAGATAATGCCAAATGTAAATAATGATTTGGCTATCTCTTTGTAGTAAATTTTCAGGTGAATTTTACTTTCCTCTTTATATTTTTGTACATTTTTAATGTTTCATGGTGAGTATATTTACACATGGAAGAATAAAATAATTAAAATTTCAAAAGACTTAACAAAACTCCGTAGCTACTCACTTCAGGCTTAGACTTTTTAAAAATTATTTCAGAGCTCCTTCAAATCAATACATCCTGTCGTTTCATATATTTCTGTCAAATCAGAGCTTGAAGTGCTCATTGCATTAAAAATATCTGTGTGGACTTTTGATGAACTAGTTCAGAAGCTGAAGTAGCAAACATGTCAAGGAGGATGTCTACAAAGTTGCTCACCTAAATGTATCTTTCTTCCTAATAATTTATACAAATCCAGTTCTCAGTGGCAAACTTCACATCTGCATTTTTATTACTTTCAAAAGTCTGACATACCTAACACTTCTAATAGCCCATTTCAGTGTCACCTAAAAAACAGCATGCACTGTTCAGTAGCTGGTATATATCTAGAATACCATCTTCCCCTATAGTTTTCTAGTCTTTGCTTTTGTTCTTATTGGGATGAGATATGACAGAAAACCCTCTGGTTGGGACATATTGCTGTTGACTTGAACAGTTAGTTTTAGAAAATGTCCTGAACTGTTGTTCACAGGCCAAGAGCACCTGAGTCAGGTGATTCACTTTATTTCCGTATTTATTACTTTTATAAATCTTTTAAGTCAATAAAACAAGAAACACTGCAATAACTATTAGCGTTGCTATCATAAATTATTAGGAAGTCTGAAATAAATATAGCCTCAAAAAGAGTATTTATTAAAGACAAACTTATGTAAAAAGCCAACAATACAAACCTTTGAAGTTAAAACTTTAAAATCAAAGAGGCTACTCAAAAGAAAAGAGAGCAGCTTCAACATGCCCCTTCTCTCCCCTCCTCCCAGACTCTTCTGCCAAAGGATATTCTAGGGGCACTTTTAATTTTTTTTGCTTTCATCAAGAACAGTAAGTCTATTAGACCATAAATGTAGGGCAATTCCAGGATTATAATGAAAAGGGATGCATTTCCCTATAAAAGGGTAAGTTTAGAGAAGAGTGCATGAGTTCACTATCTGTACTGAGGACAAAACTAGGGAAATCCCAACTTCTGCTTCCAAGTTGAAGATTGTGTGCTAAATAAAGTGACAGATGCATTTAAATGAGCAACTGAAATGAAGACACATGACTGAATTGAAACAGAATCCCTGGGAGTGTTAAGACACAAGTGAAATTGTGACATGATGCAATTACAAGACACGATTGAGACATGATGCAATTACGAGTAGCCTTAATTGAAAAACAGTGTCAGCCAACATTGTTACACACCAAACCATGTTTCTAGGAAATCTGAGAAATAATAATAATAATGATAATAATAATAATTTGAGATAGAATAAAATGTGCTTTTGTAACTGTTATAAGTGCTTTATATGTATCTTATTTAATCATTGTTATAACTTACAAAGTAAGGGCTTTTATAAGTTTATTTTTCCAATGTAGAAACTCAGATATTGGAAGATAAACAATTTGCTAATTGTCATGTGTCCAGTAAGTGGCAGGTCTTGAACTCCGGACTGAGCCACAATGCTATGTTACTTGACATGTTTCAAAATACCTTTAGTGTTTTCCTAATGAGAACTTATTGCTAGTACTCATCACAATAAGAAATCACTGGTTTTATCGGTGAAGATCCATTTTGTGTTCTATATCCTGATCAGCAAATTGTCAGTTATCTGTTGGGATACCAATAGCTGAATGACTTGGAGGAGCTGCGTCTGGAGTGTCACCCTTGAGGCATGATGTCAGCTGACTGCCTCTAAAATGAAACTTTTACAGGTTCAGGTGTATAATTATGCTGAAATATTTCAAAATAGATCACAGACCTTGTAATAGGATTGCGTATTTCCAGTTGGCACACCTTTTGATGATTTCTTGTTCTTTGGATCCTACTTTCATGTTTGGAAAGGTAATTATCTTTCCTTGATAGACTTTTTGTTTCACCCTTGAAAAACAAGTCCTGGGTTGCTCTTTTGTGATGTGTGTGATATTGCATCTATAGTTATAAAATTGAAACCATTTGGACGTCAATAACCACATCTTTTAAGTGCTTATTATAATATTGGTAATTTTATTGTGCTCTTCAGAGGTATTGTTTAATTTAAACCTCATAGTGATCTGATGATTGATTAATTTTTTTGGAAGCAAAGTAAATCTGAGACTCCATGATATTAAATAATTTCGCCAAGGTCACACAGTAAGCGATAGCAACATTTTTCAAATCCTGGTCCTTAACTCCAAGGCTTATGGTCTTAATTAATTCACTATACTACTCTAATGGGGTAATTTTAAAACAGAGTTACTGGAAGACATGGTTGTTAACATTTTAACAAATGTTCAGGAACAACCATAAACGGATATGTCTGTGTTTGTGTGTATGTGTTTGTGGTTTGTATATGTGTGTTTGCCTCACTTTTTAACATCAATTTTTAAGACAATCACAGAACATTTAGAATATATCCTGTTACCCAGAGCAAGAATGACCCAGTCTAGTAGCTCTTGGTAATTTTGGTTTAATAATACAGAAACCTTTCACATAACTGAAGAACTATCTCTATCTCTGCTGCCCACCACTTATCCATGCCCCCCTTACTTTTAAGATTTCTTTGGGTTCCAGAGATGTAGAAAACTGAATTCTTATGTTCACAACACTAGATAAAGTACCCTAGGGGTTTATAGCTTGAAGTAGCTTGAAGATCACTTTCATGTAGTGAACACTTCTCTGCAACCATGCATAAAAATCTTTTTATGAAAAATAGTTAAATGCAATTAGATCCTTGTGAATTAAAACACACACACACACACACACACACACACAATTCCCAGATCTCCGAGTATAAAATTTTGTAGTCAAAGAAAAGGAATAAGTAAACATTTATGTCTTCCTGACATAAAGTCCAGTGACACTCTGTGCAGTGATTCGGGGATCTGGGCAGTGGAGACCTACATCTGCAATATGGAACTTTCAATATCACCCTGGGATTTGAAATCCTGTGGAAAGCTGGAAGAAAAGAGAAAACTGAAGTTCACATAGACCCTTCAGTTATGCGGATCAGGCTGGAAAATGGGATGTAGCTTTTCCATTCACATTTCAATGAACACACAACTTACCTGCTTGGCCCTACTTCAGCGTAGAGGAGGAAGGGAAATGTGGACTCCTTCTGGACAAAAGCTTCCAAGTATAATATCAAATTAAGTGTAAACAGAGGCATTACCAGTAAAGAATATCAGCACCAATGTTATTATATTCTTTAATAAATAAATTGAGGGGAAAATGTGCTGCAGAAAAATCTTCAAGTCTGCAAGTAGAATAAAATATTTTTTTGATATTTTAATTTCACATTTGTGGAATTAACATGCAGGAAGATATTTGCTGAAATTAAAATGCAGGGAGATGTATTAGTTGGTTATTGTACATAAATGCTGAAATGTTAATTATTGCAGATAAAAGGATCTTTTATCTTTGAGTAATTTTGTTTTAAAAAAACTCCATTAAAAACGGTACTATGTATGAATTAAAAACACGAACCCTGGGGTCAGCAGGCCCTGGTAACTAATGTTTCAGTGTAGAATGTATGAAACTGTGGTCACAAAAAATCCTTCATGTCTATTCAAAGGGTAATGACTATTAAGGTCTACACTTCAGGAAAGATCTGGGAGTTACTGTACACTTTACTGAAGTCATCAAGCCAGTAGGCAGAGAGGACAACAAAGGTTTACATTATACCGAAGATTGTTACAAAGCATATCAAACATAAAGTGTAAAAATTATTCTAGTCTTAGGCAAACATGCCACAACTGACTGTGATTCACCGAGTTCTGCTGGGCTTGTGGAAGACAATATCCAGAGCTGAAACCATTACTTAAACAAATAGTTTCAACATTAAAAATGGATCTGTAATATGACCCAGAAATTCCACTCCTGCACACCTACCACAAAATTTCAGAAACACTAATTCAAAAGGAAAGTCTCATTCCCATGTTTATTGCAGCATTATTTACTGTAGCTAAATAATGTAGACAAACTAAATGTCCCAAAACAAATGTTTGGATCAAGAAGATGTGGTAGTGTATACAATGGAATATTACTCAGCAATCAAAAAAGATAAACTCATGCCTTTTACAACAACATGGATGGAGTTGGAAGGGATGATGCTAAGTGAAATAAGTCAGAAGGAAAAAGATAAATACCAGATTGTGTCACTAATATGTGAAATATATAAACCAAACGCAGGGTCAAATAAACACAAGCTTAAAATCCAAACCTTGAAAGCTGAGTACAGAACTGAAGCATCCAGGGCGGGGAGGGATAGGGAAGAGGTAAGAACAAAGAGGGAAAGAAGCTGGACTATGGTGGTAGACTATGGGTGATTTGGTGGTGGGTAAACTGTGGTGGCAATACCTGAAGGGGATAACCAAATATTACCTCAATGAAAAATAAATAAATTAATTAAAAATACTTTTGAAACTAGAAACGTTAATAGAATTACGATATCTACATTCCCTTATTTTTCTCTTCCTCTAGTGGGTAAGTCATACATATTTAAAACTTCATGTGTGTAGTTCATAAATGTGTGTGTATGTGTGTGTGTGTGTGTGTGTGTTCCCCATGCACATACACTCCTTTCAGGCTGTATCTGTGCACTATTCTAAGCTGCCAGACAAAACCACGTACCTCTAAATTGACACTTCGGGACTAGAACTGCCAGATGCTCAAAAGAAACATCTGTTTCTGAAGCCACAGGAGACAACAATGAAAGAAAAACAGAATAATTTTACTTGACAAAGTAAATCCAACAAATGTACAAATATAGCTCATTCCATTCCATTTCAAAGACACTGGCATATAATGGGAAACAATGGAACAGTAACATTGCCTATTAAGCCATAGGGTCTATTTCTGTTTTAGAGGTGTGATATAGAACAAGTTACCATTTTTTATCAATTGCAATATGAGGGACTAGATGATGGAAATTATTGGAGTGGCA
The DNA here is from genome assembly GCA_004024925.1 of Scalopus aquaticus. Classification (NCBI taxonomy): domain Eukaryota; kingdom Metazoa; phylum Chordata; class Mammalia; order Eulipotyphla; family Talpidae; genus Scalopus; species Scalopus aquaticus. The sequence goes on from PVIJ01014704.1 coordinate 9,681, forward strand.
ATGAAGACAAATCTCACACACCCCAATTTTGCACCAGTTTGTCTATACAGGACTGCAATAGCAAAATCATTTATCCTTATTCTTTGACCATAATGATGATGGAGTCACTTTCATTGAACCCAAATGATCCTAATGCAGGAAAAACAATGTGACTTGAAGCCCCAGGTTGTGTCACAAGAGTCAAGTCAGCAAAATTGCTGAGGGAAAAAAAGCCAGGGAGGCAAAGAGCATAACTAAATTAGAAACTCAACTTTCATGGTGGAATGTTTTATGGTTGAGCTGTTCAATGGGGAAGAGAAGCAGAAGGTTCAGAGATAGACCAGAAATTGTTAAACCTCCAAGTTCCAAATACTGGGACTGGATATCCTTTGAGACAAAAAAGAGCTTCCTGGGCCTCCCTGGTGGTGCAATGTGTTAAGTCACAGCACTATGAAGCTATCAGAAGCCACTGCAGCACAAGTTCAATCCCTGGCCAGGGAGCTTCCCACATGGCACAGCAGACCTCTCCTGCCTTGAGAGTTGCTCCCCTCAGCACTGTACTTTAGTAAATCTGCCTGTTCTGCTCCCTACTCCGTCTCTGGTGAATCCTCTCATCACCCCACACCTCTGGCCTGTACCCCAATTCTTGTATGCATAAATAAACGAATCTTTAAAAAAGCAAACAAAAAACCCAAAATAGAGCTTCCTAAAAATTCTTGGCCCAAAGTGTCCATAAGAGTGCTGGTAGTATAAACTGTGTTTAGGTGGCTCCTTAACAACTGTCCTGAACAGTTTGGTGCCCAACTCTCGTGTTCCCTGCTTCCTGGCCACCTCAGCACCATTGCCTCAGCTGCAGTCCTTGTATTCTTGCACTAGTGCTTGCTTTGCCCATATCCTACCCTACTCGACTTCAGCCTACCCATACTTTTCTTTCCTCTTGGGACTTCCTGCAATGATGTTGGATATTAAATAATTGTTGGATATTAAATAATTGAAAAAATGGCATATATATTCTTTTTTCCAGACAGCTTGTCCAAGGCCCAGTAGCATATGCTCTGTCGCTTACCATTTTCCCAGCAATCCTCTCATGGTACCTTCAGTCCCCCAGGAGTGCCGCAGGTCTTGCTAATATTTATTTATTTTTCATGAACCTTAATCCTGGCATCCAAGTATCTACCTTTGAGGTTCAAATATTCGTCATCATTTCTTTTCTAGAACTCTATCAAAAGGAGTCCTGCTGGTTTGCCTTCTTACTTGATATTTCAGAGTTTTGAGACGATGATATACATGGAAAATACCATCACTCCTTCTTTCCTCTCTTTTACTTTATTCCCACTCTCCTCACCCACCCAGCATCAAATATTAACAAAGAAATGTTTCTCCAATTTTTAATAAATTGGCACTCCAAAAATAATGCAGCCATTGGAATTTCTTTAGTTTTTTTCCATTCTCTGAGACCTATATGTTCCCATATGGAAAAACATGTTAAATTTACAAAGGGCAAAAGAATCATCTTGTATCCTTTGTAAGATCACATAAATAAGGGTCATCATTAATAGTGAATACACTGAGACTTTTTCAGTGCCCAGACCCATTATTTGGAATGTATTAATTGCTCTTTTGCAAATTTCTAGGGCAGTATCTGTGAAAGGAGGGTAATCCTATGTATGTAAAGGCAAGAATGGAGCAGGGATCCTGGACGCTTTGTGGGCAGGTTCATCTCCACACACCTCAAAGAGTCTCTTTTCATCAGCCTTTCAATGATACAATTGACATATGGAATCATCAAGGGTAAAGGAGAAAGAGAGCTCTCTTATTGATGTCCAACATTACGGTTTTAGGACGTGGACTACAAACTCCCATGCACATGATCTTGGATCAAAGACCAGTTGCTTCTGAATCTGCATTTATATCCCAAACTTATATTCCATGTAATTTTACTGGCTCCTCAGTCTTCCTTGATTATAGCCTGTAGGCTCTTGGAGAAGACAGAATGTAAATCTAACTCTCAAGAGAGGGCAGTGATGATATGATGCTAGTCGGGATCATAAGAGCAGCCTGATTGACTATTGTGAAAATGCTGGAAATACAAAGAAACAACTCCTTCTGCTCAAAAGTTGTCACTTCAGTGGTTCTCGAACTTTTATAAGACTCTAAGGGAAAATTGTTTAAAATGTAAATTATTGTCTTTATCCAAGAATACCAGCAATTATACCTGGCTAGAGAATGTCCTTTATCTGTCCTACGCATGCATGGCCTATAGTCTCCAGCTCATATCCAGAAGAAGTTAGTCACATATACAATTTACACATTTGTCTTTCATTTGCACCTGCTGAAGGAGTGGCATGCTTGTGCATGCAGCTGCTTAGTTCACCTTGGGGTTTCCTAATTGAAAATGCACATCTGAGGGTAAGATGCAGGCATGATGATGCAGAAAAGGCCACCAGCCAGATTTATGATTTCCTCTTCTAACTATGTTTTTCTACTGTCAGAAAAAGAGGCAGTAATACCTCAGCTATATATGGTTGTCATAGGGACAGAAGTTGTGATTTACGAGGAACAGTGCTGCAAATAGCAATAAAATAGCAATTCAGTGGAGGTCAGAGGCACACATTCGCTGAAGCGGCAATCAAACCAGACAGCTGCTCAATCAATTCAATAAGAATTTTGCAGTTGCCTTTGTGAGTAAGTGGAAGAATGATAAAATCAAGTCAAGTGTTTCACTCCTGCTTGCGTGTCTCCAAAAGCCCAGAGGTCCTCTGCCCCAGGATTTTCAAGCTGCTGTGCCAGGAGTTCTGGGTAGTGAAGGGGCAGACAGTAGAAAAAAATTTGTTTTAAATCTGGTGACACAGAAATGAAAATTCAGAACTCCAGTGAGACATCTGGTGATCTAACATAGAGACAAATAGGGTTTTTATAGAAAAGCAACCTGAAGTTTGTTGCAATTCCTGTCTTCCTAAAAGATATGACTTAATTATTGTTTAATGGATGGACATTATGTGAAAAGATATATATGCAAATAGGTGTTTTGTATACACTCAAACATATAATTATAGTTACAGATGTTTTAAGTGGAATAGGTTTAGTTAATAACAGCCTTTCTCATTTTTGTCTGCCCTCTATCCTTTTTTTTATTAATTTTAACAGCACACGGTGTTTGGGGGAATGGATCCAGAATGTACTTTTATATCCTCTTCCTCATTTTCTAGGATAGGTGACAGTGTTTCTGCCTCTATGGCCTCTTAGCACTTTCTTACCTTTTTTTTTTTTTAAGTTGAGAACTTGGTGGCATGATGGTGATGGTGTTCAAAAGTGCATATTGCAGACATTGCCTAAACATTTTTTTTCTGTAGTTAGCAAGACGTTTATAGTCTTTTCTATAGCTGCCTGTAGTCTATAGGCAGCTCTTCACAAGTGATGGAATGGGGAACATCCACAATAACATAAGCTGTCTTCTGTCCATACAAAATAGTGCAGAATACACAGGAAAGATTAAGTATGACATTGCCTTTTATAAGAGTGCCTCTCAAGTCTTGGAATGGTTCAATTTAAGCTGATTTAAGCCTTTACAATGAAGTAGCATAATACACGCCTCAGAATGTCCACTATTTAAAATCCCTCATATTGAACACGATAGAAGGGCTCCTTGGTGCACATACTTCATCTTTTGATGGTCTGGGTAGCCATTACTTTGTGCATATCTGTGTTTTTGTTTTATGAAGACAACTATTTCTTGTCGAGTATAAGCAAAGAAAAACTGTTGAGTTAACCAGTATATGCTTCATCATCATTGGGCATCTAGAATTTCAAATGTTGCTGTTTTTCTTCTTAATCCCTGGTCTCAACTATAGTTACTCTGCCGTACCCTTACCCCCTCACACTAACAGCTACCCTTGTATATTTAATATGTCCATGTTCCATGTGTTAAATTAACAGTCTTGGATCAACTTTTATCTTGAAGAATATATGGTTATTTTATACAGTGGTAAGTATAGGACATTATCCTAGCTTTACCATGTACTAGGCATATGTGATTTGATATTTGTTTTCTACCTTTCTTGTTTTTTTTTTTAATAAATGTCATTTAAAAGTATAAATTTTAAGTATTTAGCATCTCATGCAGAATTTTACATGTAGTACTTTATTACTTAATCCTAATTAACCATTAATCCTATTTAGCTACTTAATCCTATTAACTATTACTTAATCCTAATTGTACTATTGCTATTGATTTCCTCTCTAATAAAAATTTTATTTGGTAGCATGTTTTGTAGTTTCGGTATCTATATTTCTCTTTAGTTATATTTTTATAAGTGATTTCAAACTTTATGGCATAACATAATCATAGAAAATGTACTCTGTGTGATAGTATTTCTTTGAACACCATTGATGCTTTCTTTGATTGCAAACAAAAATGTATGTTGCATAAAAATGGCATAAAAGTAAAAATTTTGAGAAATTTAATATGAGAGGGAAAAGAGGTAATTTTGTACTAATTAACTAAAATTTTGCTTTTTATATTAGCCTAAAAAAGGAAATTAAAACTCATCTGAATTATGATCTCCTTGGTGGGCCATTATTAAGCAAAGGGTGTTTTTGACACTTTCCATGAAGTTTTAAGTAAATATGGCCTATGGATTTTTTAAAAGGCCTTGAAATGAAATAATTCATCTACCAGAATATTTTTGTTTATGTGAACATATACCTCCTTCTACAATTTGACTCAGTTTGAACATAATTCCTGTTTTCCTTTATAGTCATCCTTAGACTATACTATATACAGCTCAGCTAATTACTTCTGAGCATTTTAATGTGCAAGGGGATTTCACTCTCCACTCTCAAGGCAATTTGGTACTGTAAATAGCCAGCAGTGTTCCTACTCACGTAAGTCACACAGTGGTTTGTAAATGTTACAGCCTTTATTTAAAGGTGAAATGATGAAAGCAAAGTGACTGCTAAGGATTTAGCAATTGGTAGGAATCTAGTCTTCTGTTATATAATAATTTCCTTTTTCTAACGAAATATTTAGTAACATGCACTTTATATTGGCTGATGAAATAGGAAGAGATAAACAAAGAAATTGCCTGTGGGATTCTCTATCCTTATCTAGGGAATTAGGGGTCTGCAATGGGAGTGACCAATATTATTCTACTTGGACTTAGTTGCCTATAGTCCAGCACAGGGGAGCCTTCAGTTTCACAGTAGTTAAATCAGAAAAACTAATTTATAATAAGCCAGAAACTGATGTAGGAAAATAAATGTCAGTCAATCCTTAATTAAATAATCAAACCAGAAAGTGAAGAGGATAGGCTATATGAAAAAAATTAAAAATAGCTGCACTGTGTGTGTGATGAAGTAAATTATATATATACATATATATATATATATATGTGTGTGTGTGTGTGTGTGTGTATATATGTATATATATATACATATATATAATTTTAAAGATCTTTGTTACTGAAGCATCCAGAGGAAATGGGACAGAGGAGGGGTAAGAATAAAAGAGGGAAGGAAGCACAATGGACCATGGGTGTGGACTATGAGTAAATTTGGTGGTGAATGCACTACAGAGGCATACCTGATGGGGTATCTAAATATTAAAAAAACTAAATTTTTAAAATGTGTGATAAAAAAATCTTAGTTATACTCATTTAAAAGCAAACCTATCTCTGTATAATCTCATTTCTAAGGAATTTTCACATTTAAAAATGTATACTGATTGAAATGAAAATTGATCTATTAAATTAGCACTGCATTGATCTGGAGCTTGGTCAACAGAAAGTTTTCAGAAGATGCTCAGATCTCAGCCTAACTTCAATGCTTGTGAAACACATTCAGGGAATGAACTAAGTTAATGTCTCACTTTTGACCAATTCTTGGTTTCAAATATAGCCATTTACAGTCATGCAAGATTCATGAGACAGATCCACTATATTCAGGTTCTGGTTTCTCAGTGAGATGTTTATTGAATTCTGTTCCAATCTCTCCACAGGACCATGAGGCACCTATTGCATATAATATAAAATCCAACAACTAAAATTTTAAATATCACCTCTAATTTTTAGAGTAATTTTAGTTCACAGCAAACTAAACAGAAAATACAGCACTTCTTCTCTGCTGCCTGTCCTTTTGTATGCACTGCTTTCGCCTTTATCAATATCCCCATCAGAACAGTACATTTGTTATGATCTAAGAATCTACATTATCACCCAAAATTCATTGTTTATAGAGAAGCTCACTCTTGATGTTGCATCTTGTATGGATTTTGATCAATGTATAATTATATGAATCCACCAATTAATTTTTTTAGGCTTGATAATGCAGGATATTAATTTGAAATCCACAAATTTGGAATTCTAGGTAATCCAAAAGAAAAATGGGACCAGGTAGATTAAACAGTCAAGGAAGACTTTATTCAAGACTATTGCAATTGAATCAAGACAATCGTAGTAGGAAAGAGAGATTAAACTCAATTGCTGAAGTAAAGGTGGGAGTTTTTAAGTGCTGGAGTGAACTAGTGGAAAAGTAAAGGATATTAAGTTGGAGCTTCCTCATGTGTGGACAGTCACAATTGTCTGTTACTCAAGTCAGAGTCAACACTCCCACAAAGACTGGGAACTAGGGACTGGTATTTTTTCTTGATAAATACATTTCAAAGGGAATGACTCCCAATTCTAAAGAAAGACATTCCTGGGTTTTAAAACTGGCAAGAGGCTGGGGAAGAGTTATGTCTTAAAGAAGAAGAGAAAGAATTTACAACTGAACGTTTTCTATGGGAAATTCTCTGAGAAAAGGGAAGTCAAGGGCCTACAGTCAGAAAATCACAGAAAAGAAGAAACATCTAAAATTGAAAGGAACTGTCTTCTTGCTCAGTTCTCATGGAGGAGATTTAAGGTCATAGCCAATGAACTGGTGTCACTCCTTGATTCCTGAAGAAAAAGTGAGGCTTCCCTTAAAATAACTGAAGAGGACTCTAAAATTTTCTTAATCAGGACAAATTACAAAAAACGAGAGAAAACACAAATAAATAGGATCATAAATGAAAAAGGAGAAATCACAACGGACACAGCAAAAAAAAAAATAATCAGAGATTACTATAAACATCTATACAGAAATAAGTACAACAACCTAGAGGATATGGACAAATTCCTAAAACTATACAATCACCCAAAATAGAAAAAGAAGATATAGAACACCTAAACAGACCAAGCACAAGCAGGGAAATTGAAACAGTGATTAAAAACCTCTCCAAAAACAAAAGCCCAGGACTAGGCGGTTTCACAAACAAATTCTACCAAACATTCAAAAACGAAATAGTCCCTATATTACACAAACTCTTTCAAAAAATCGAGAAGGAAGGAGTACTACCAAACACATTCTATGAAGCAAATATTACTCTAATACCAAAACCAGACAAAGACAATACAAAAAAAGAAAACTACAGACTAATCTCCCTAATGAATACTGATGCAAAAATATTCAACAAAATCTTGGCCAATAGGATCCAACAATGCATCCATAAGATAATACGCCACGACCAAGTGGAATTTATTCCAGGGACTCAAGGATGGTTCAACATCCGAAAATCAATCGATGTAATCCAACATGTCAACAAAAAGAAAAATAAAGACCATATGATCATTTCAATAGACGCTGAGAAAGCATTTGACAAAGTGCAACACCCATTTATGATAAAAGACCTTGAAATCTTTGGGATAGAAGGAACATATCTCAACATAATAAAAGCCATATACAACAAACCCACGGCCAATATTATCCTCAACGGTGAGAAGCTGAAGGCCTTTCCCCTAAGATCAGGAACAAGGCAAGGATGTCCACTCTCACCATTACTTTTCAATATAATACTGGAAGTCCTAGCCAGAGCAATTAGACAAGAGAAAGACATTCAAGGGATCCAAATAGGAAAAGAAGAAATTAAAGTGTCTCTATTTGCAGACGATATGATAATATACATACAAAACCCTAAAAACTCCATAGGAAAACTACTCAAAATAATAGACCAGTTCAGTACAGTAGCAGGATACAAAATCAATGCACAAAAATCAGTAGCCTTCCTACATGCAAACACCGAATCTGAAGAAGAAGAAATTAAGAAATCCATCCCCTTCAAAATCGAAACCAAAAAATTCAAATATCTGGGAATAAATCTAACAACAGACATAAAGGACTTATACAGAGAAAACTACAAAACTCTGTTGC